>VZTJ01001900.1:1339685-1435593 GCA_013397795.1 Orthonyx spaldingii | reverse complement strand
AAAAAAAAAAAAGAAAAAAAAAGAAGCTGAAAATCAAATTGTGTTGTGTAAACTTTCCTCAGTTGTGGGACGGCTCTTGTGAAATCATAGCAGTTGAGAACCCCAGAAAAACTTATTCTACAGTGAAGTTTTAAAAGTTCAGTCATGAAACTAATATTTGAACAAAATATTTTTAAAAATGCCATCTACAGAGAGAAAAAAAAATCCCTGAGACTTGATTAAATGCTCCAAATCTCAGCTATTTGCTGAAAAAAACACTACTGTCATACAGGTTCTGATCTTATTCAGAAAACTTCCCAAACCTTTAAAAGTAAGTCATTCTTATCTAACTAAGATTTCTACTGGAGGGAACCAAGATATATGTTTTTGGTTTTTTAAAAACAGTATTTAATAGATACTGGGGCAGGGGAGAAGAGTGCTTGAGGTCAGAGAAGAGAATAGCAAGGCAGAAATAGAATAATTTAGTTATGTCTTATAGTTCCCCCACTCCGTATAAAAACTATAGCTGTTTAGGATATGTCCTTGTTAGAAAATACCTTGTTTCAAGCATGTCAAATCTCTTGCTGAAAACCTTGTTAAAGGTTCTTAAAAATAGAATTTTTAAAATAAATCAGTTGTTTAATTATAGTGCTTGTATCTTGACTTTTTGGTTTCTGTCCAGACTGCCTCATTTTCTTGACAAATTTTACCTTCCTTTACTATCCATTATAGCATCTAATGCAGTTTGGCACTGGGAATACTTTATAGATAGCCCACAGAAACAACACTTCCTCCCATTACCCAGATGGGTTATTCAATAAGTATAGCACAAGTGACCTTGTCACTCCCATATTTTCAAATGTTCTTTTCATCTGAGTGTTAATCCAAAGATGCTCTATTCTTCCAAATCTAATAAAGATATCTTTATCTGAGATTCTGAGCACAACTCAAACAATAATAAGAGAACCGTATTTTGATTATTTATTCCAGAATCCAATTTCAGATTTCAAACTAGCGCCTATCTAAGACCAATAAGTTTCAGTAAAGTGCTGCAGTGGGAATTAAATTTAGCAATATTTCACTACCAACACTTCTTCCTTGTAGTGACAGATGATTAAGCCTCCTAGATAAAATCTTTCAAAAGAAAGACAGGGAAAAAAAGTTATTTTGTAGTGAAGTTTGAACAATTCTTATCCTAGATAAAATGAAAAGTTTTGTCTAGGAAATTGTGTGTAGTTGTGTACATCAAAGTAAACACATGAGCAAAAGTATGTTCTAAGCAAAGACATTTTCTTAGGGAATTTAAGTATCTCTATCATATGCATATGATATTACCGGTTTATTTTATTCCCATTAAACTAGCATTCAAATAAGGTTTAAGTGAGAAAATGTCATTGTTCTAGGTGCTTAACAAACATATAGTAGAAAAATGGCACCAGCTTTTGTTTCTTGCCTTCTTGTAGTATGAATAATAACCTTTCAGTGGTTTTGTTTTAGATGGGCTCCTTCAAAGACTGTAGTAATCTTACTAAATGTATACTCCTATATCTGAGTAGTCTGTATAGACTACCTTCGCATTCTGCAGAGGAAAGGAGAAGGACCTGGAGGGGTGTTGGACAAGAAGTTAACCATGATCCAGCAGTGTACATTGTGGCCAAAAGGCCAAGGAGTATCCTGAGGAAAAGCATTGACACAAGATCAAGGGAGCTGATTCTGCCCCTCTGCTCTACGCTGGTGAGGCTGCATCTGGAGTGTTGTGTCCACTTTTGGGCTCCTCAGCTCAAGACAGACAAGGAACTACAAGAGAGGGCCCAGTGGAGAGCCAAGAAGATGATGATGGGACTGGTGCATCTCTCTTATGAGGAGAGTCTGAGGGAGCTGGGCCAGATTATTTGTCAGTGCCAATGACCAGTCAAGGGGCAAAGGGCACAAACTGGAACATTGGAATATCCATTTGAACACGACAAAAACTTCTTTACTGTGAGGATGACTGAGGACTGGAACATACAGCCCAGAGAAGTTGTGGAGTCTTCTTCTCTGGAGATATTAAAAATCTGCCTGGAGATGGTCCTATGTAAGCTGCTCTGGGTGAAACTGCTTTATCAGAGGGGGTGCACTAGATGATCTCCTGAGGTCGTTTCCAACCTCAATAATTAGGTGACTGTGATTCTGCTTTCTACTGTGTTTCATCTTAGTCTACAGTTAACATCTAAACAAGTCCATTCAATTCTGAGTATATCTGTTTCTATTGATTATAAAATGAACCCAGACCAAGTAGTTCAAAAGTATATGCATATCCTTTAGGTAGTTAAATGAAATGAATCAGATTTAAGATAGTTAGGCAGATGATGTCTCTGGTGCATAAAATTAGCTTAATTTTGCTGTGATAATCTGAAGTATTTGTCCCTCTTTTCTGTTTCAGGATTTTACCTTTAGGATATAAATCTGCAGAAAAGAAATTTTCCTCACCTCACAGCTGCTCTGTCAATGGTGCATGAATAGTTTTTGTTTTGCCAATTCCACAGTTCCAAACCATCCCATCCCCTTGATTTACAATTGGCCAAATAAAGGATAACTTGTTTGCTGAAGATTAATAATTAAGAGTTATTCCTTATTGCTTTTAAGTCTGGAAATCAGCATTCTTTGTGTGATCTGTCATATTTTGCTGTTGTTACCACTGGTATCAGACTACGTTTTACATTTATAAAACCAAGAGGTTTATTATAAGGAGATATTTATAAACAAGTACATAATGGTACTATAGCTTAGGGCCTCTACTTCCTGGTCAGTAATATTTTACTATTATGCGTGACAATTGTCCCTCAGTATTTTCTGAAGAAAGAAGAGCTGCGAGAAATTCAGTAATATGTAACATTCGCATTAATGTTTTAATGATGCGTTATATTTTATGGTCTGTAGTACCATATAGTCTAGAGTTCCATTTGGTTTAAACCCAAAGGAACTGCACTGATAAGGTAGGAGTGCTGTCAGTGCAAGAGCAAGCCAGGCTCATTGTACTTATTACAGCAATTACACTGGCTGATTAAAAAATATAAGCATCTGATTAATCAGGATGGCATTATTCACTTTCTTATCTTAAGGTATTTTTTAAGTATATGTGATTAGAAATTGAATGGGTCTCTAACCAGTGAAATATTGTCAGAATTTAAACGGCACTTCTTGGAATGCTTAGATCTGTACAAATTACTTGTCCTTGACTTTCTTAAGATTATCCTCTCCTTTTTATACATTTTTTTTAAATTCCCTTTTAAATTTTCAGACATGGCCTATAAGTATGCATCTTGCTCAGCTTCTGTATAGACTGTTCCATTATGCTTCCTGAACTGTTTTGTAGCTTATTTTATGAAAGTCTTTTATATCTTCTTCCCTTGTGTACTAGTTGTAATTCACTTTCATTACAGGAGTTTAGCAGTAAATTGTGCCTTTCAGGTCTGGCATTCTTTTTAAGACTCCCTGCCATAGTCACATAATGGTTTTTTATATTGCTTATTAGCATTAATTCAGTACTGACCAGCTGCATCCCTCCAGAAGCACTTGGTTGCCAAGGGCCCACATGTCTTGATCTTATATGTGAAGCTGTTTCTACAGAAGTAGGTAAACATGCATAATTTTGGATATGCAGTCTGTTTCAATGAACTCTCTCCAGACAAGTACTAGTGCAGTTCAGGAGCGTGATATGAATCACACTCTTCTTCTTTGGTAAGAAAGTGTTTACCGTCATGGATGAGGAGGCATGCTGTGCCAGAGAAAGTGCTTAGGATTTCATGACGTTGAAAAATTTACCTGATATCCCATTATGGATATGGAGACAGTGTATTACATATGACAATGCTCTGGAACTGCCAGTTGTGAACTAAATCACTGGGGAATCTGCATAACTCATCTGTGAATATGTTCTGCAGAGGAAAAAATTAATTTGCTTGATGAAAAGCAAGATCTCATAAAGATTATTTTTCTGTGATTTTGTACTACCTTAAAGAAGTATTCAAAGTACTGCACTTCCAGCTGCTTTGTGTTGAGTAATACTTCAGCTTGGACACAAGTTGACTGTCCTTTCTGACTTTTCTAGCTCATTCAAACATAATTTACCATTGACTGTATATCATACTAATATATCTGATTTTAATGTTTGAAACAAAATCCTTCTCCTCTTTCATCTAACACCACAGGAACAGAATGTTTAATGAAAAACCAATGCACATATGAGTTTCTGTGCTAGCCAGGCACACATTTGCAACCTCCCTACTAATTTCTTTTGCTACCCTGTGATCTCTTTACAATATATTGACATGCATTAAAGCAGAGGATGATAACTTATCAACTGCTTGCTTCTAACCAATAGGCCTATCACAAACAGGTATATTAAAAAAAATCCCCCCAGAAGGGCATATTTTTCCTGCTACATTCTGTATTACACCAGAATTTCAAGAAGGCATATTTCAGTTTACAGAGTTGTACTCTGACTATTTTTAATACAGTATTTATTTACAATATTATAAATAGAGTACTGTAGAAAATACATTCAACCTACAAAGCATATATATTTTTCTACATCTTAGTCAGTTACAGCAACATCAGATTCACAGGGGAGGATTCGTCTGACCACTTGTGCATATCTGTCATCAGACATCTACTTTACATAAATTGCACTAGGCCCTCTCAGTAATTGGTAGAGAAAGTCAGGCATTTCCAGAGTGTGATTTATCAGATGTATGGGAGAAGCGTTCTTTAAAGTGTAATGAATCTTACAAAAGTGCTTTTTTTCTAGCTACAGAGTGCAGAAGCAGCTTTGATAACCATCTCAAATATAAACAAGCATATTAGAGACCTTTACTTTTCAACAGATGAAACACACAATTTATATTCAGTTTTGCACAGTGTTTTACATTTAGTTGGGCACAAAACTTTAAAATCTCAAAGATTTAAAATTCTGCTAAAAACAATTAGTACCTTGATTTTGAAATATGAATAAAAAGCAAAAAAATGTCATGTAATAAAAGTACCTAGGGCAGGAGAGTAGGATGTAGACTGGTAGTAGATGGAGAACGAATAGGAAGCATGAAAGAATGTGGCATTTGAGAATTTGTTACCCTGTACTGTGTCCCACCAAATATTTTTATACGTGACAGAAAAAACATTGCTTCACAGCTGTAATTTTTAATGTGTATTTCTGTGGAGCTATACAGCGTTGAGCAGTTCATTATGACACATGAACAACTGCTGGTAGTTTGAAGAGCATTTTGTTAAGAAACAAATAATTTTAGTAGTCTGAGCTTTTCCCTAAGAATTACAAAAGCATAATAAGAACTGCTAAACATATGACAAATGTGACAATTTTTCTGCAAAAAGACTTGCAATGATCATTTATTTGACAGGGAGGTATTAGAAATAAGAAAAGCCAAAAGATATTTGGGTGATTATTTAGGTGTGCAGGCAGAGTGAAAAACCAGATAGTCTTTAATCCATCTGCAATGAATCTCAACAGTACACTTAAATGAATTTTTATTTGGTATTGATTTTTAAACATGCATTATTTCTCTAAACAGCAACAAAATTTTTAGAGGAAAAGTCAAACTTTTAACTCCAAATTTATATAAAAGAGTGTCTTTTAATAAGGCGCCATATTCATATTCCAAGAAGTTTCTTTGACACATATTTATTGCACTTATCACTAGTTCATCTGAGGAGGCTTGCAACTCTGAAAGGTGCACAGACCAAAGTATAGTTCCAGTAGAGAATTTAAGTAACAAAATGTTCATTGTCTAATGACTGTGATTTCAGCATCTTCCATGGTACATTAAGTAGCCACTTTCCAAACAATTTGTGTGGAGAGATGCATTCTTCAGAATGAGATTCACAATAAAGAGTAATTGACAACTGTAGAGATCAGTAGACTTTCTAAAGAGATGATGAATACAAATATCTTAATTCATGTCCTGTAACTAGTTCCTGCATACCAAGCTAGGTGCCAGGAGGCATCACTTCCTTCTGTTGATGCAGTTAAAAGCAGAGAGTGGTGGTTAAATTATTACCTTAAGGCATAAAGGGCATAAAAAGTAATCCTTGTATTTTTAAAGTCAACTTTTACAGTTTCTGTTTCTGACAGGCAACTTTCTCAATTCTTATCTCACCACATGGACATTTTTGCACTGAATTTCACAATTCTCGGAAGATTGCCCAAACCAAAAATCTGTAGACTTTGACAGTAAAAGCAGACCGAGATAGTAGAATCAAAGGGAATCAGGACTTGCAGTTTTCTCCTCTTAATTCAATTCCTTTTGGGAGAAAATTATTAATAACTCACTGGGCCAAAGACAAAGAATAGAAATCTTTAATATTGTCATTAGGATAAATGGGGTTCATGGAGGGAAAATATGTAAATGGAGGAGGCTAGTGAACAAATATAATGATTTATTGGATTGTCAGATCTTTATCCAGTGAGAGAAATATTAAATCTGAGACCAAATTCTGATGAGACTGGAATATTGTCGTGTTAAGTGTCCTTCAGATGTCATTTGACAAAACTAGTAGAAACTGATGGAGCTGTGACTTTTGAGCTGGCTCAGTTTTGTTTTTCTTTCTTAAAAGCTCAAAGTTTTGCTATTGACTCAACGATAGGTGATCAAAGAAAGTCTGTGGTTTTAATGTCCTTGATTTTGAAGTCTGAGATCAGACTCAACCCACTTGGGTAACCATAAATGATGTTTAGAAATCCTAATGAGGTAAAGCAAGAGATGGCTTTGATGTTTTTCTTCTCATATCTTTGCCACTTGTAGAGTCTCTTAAAAAAAAGGTAAAAATATGTAATATTTCCATGAAAGATTATGGACATCAAGCTCTATGCATTTTTATACTAATCACAGAATAATAAAAAATGCACCATTTAAACTTAGATAACTTTCATGTGCATTACTAGAATGCAACAGATAAATTGGCAGCAAAAACAACACATATAAACAAAACACATAAAACAACTATCTAAAAGATTTTATCCAATGCTCATTGAAAATCCTTTCAGCTATGTAATCTGTAAACAATTGTATGTTTAGTTAATATTTTTCATTTAAAGAGACAAAGCTGCTGAACTTACTTTGCACTTGTACATATTTCCTAGACAGTAAAAAAGAATATACATATGCAAGTTACAATTGTTGACAGGATACAATGAATAATGCATTATCAGCTTAATATTCAATTAATATCAACACTTACGACCCATTGGACATAGACAATTTCAGTTTAACAAGTTAATAGGCATTGAAATAACAATAAGGTGCATAAGATTGTATTGGGTCTGACTGAGGCAAAGTTCACAGCCCTCATCGTGCTGTGCTTTGCGTTGGTAGCTGGACGGGTGTTGATAACAGAGCAGTGTTCTGGCTACTGCTGAGCAGCGCTGTCCCTCTGACATTCCTTCCCCCATCACAGGCATGGGAATGGGCAAGATCCTGGGAGGGGACACAACCAGGCCAGCTGGCCCAAATCAGCCAAAGGGATATTCCACATCATGTGACATCAGCTCAGATATATAAAGCCAAGGGAGAGAGGACAAAGAGGGGTATTCATGATTCTTCAGTGTTGGCCTCCCGGAGGAACCATTATGTTTGCTAAAGTCCTGTTTCCCAGGAAGCATCCCAAAAGCTCTGCTGATGGGAAGTAGGGATTGACTTTTTTTCCTTTAGCTTATGCATGTTCAGATTCTTGTTTATTTCTTTCTTTCACCATAATAAAACTGCCTTATATCACCCACTGTTGTTCTCCATCTTATTCTCTTCCCTGTCCCATTGCAAAAGGGAGAGATAGAGCAACTTAGTGAGCACCTGGCAGCCAGCTAAGGTCAACCTGCTGATCTAACTGAAAATGAATAAAGGTGCTCAAAGTGATAATGAGCATTCAGGAAAAGATTGCATAGGAAACAAGTGTGTTGAAATGGAAACTAGTCAAGTAGTCCAAGCATTATAGTATTTGGCTATTCCAGAACATACTGCAAGTAGGTGTCCCAGACCAGATCCTTCTTCCCATTTAGCAATATGCCATCTTTCCTGAAGACGTTGTTAAAGCAGGGTCAATCTCTAACTGGAAGAATCTTGTTACTGGCTCAATAATGATAGACCATGTTTTAAAGTCCTTGAGTTTTGAAGTGTTGAGTCAGGCTTAGTTCAGTGGCTTAACCACAGATGATGTCTAGAAATCATGATAAGGCAAAGGAATGGATGTCCTTAGCGTGTTTTTCTTCTCACGTCCTTGCCAAAGTAGTGTCTTTTTGTAAATTTGCCAGAATGTTACCAATATTAGCCATTATTATAAACTAAACCCTCAAATAATCTTACTCATTTTGCATTATAGACTGGAATGTAGACATTTGTGAGGCTATATTGTAAATTTCTTGATCAGCCTGGGGGTTTTTTTGATGAACATGACTGCATGTTTATGTTTATAATTTTTATACCTTTTAAAAAGTTGCACTTTCAAACAACTTGTATGGTAGTAATACAGCAGACTCGAGGTAATTCTAATTCATGAATTAACATGTTTGGAAGAAAAAGTGGTTCAGCAGCCAAGAAAGTACATGTAGCTGCTCAAACGAACAGAGAAACTTAAGGTGTTGGCTCAGCTTTAGTCTTGATTGCACAAGACAGAACATATTGAACAGGATCCAGTCAGTATATGAGAGCTGAGCTATGCAACTATTTAAGTCAAGCTGTTAGCGTAGGAAAAACATAACCACGAATGATTATGCCGGTGCTTTTATTGAGAGCGCTCTGGGGACCGGGGGATCAAACCCAAATCAAGTCCCAAAATGGTTTCAGAATAGATTTCATTTTATATGTTTGTTTGACATAATTGCCATTCAATCATATGTTAATCATCAACCTTAACATTGTTCTATTGTATACATTGTTTTTACCCAAGCATGAGTTTAAGCCCCCTTTTCCCCCCCCTTAGAGTTTCACCGTATTATTATGTTTATCATGTAATTACATCGGCTTCTTCACGAGTGGGTGCTTAGTGGACAGGTTCTCTCTGTCCTCCGCAAACACCATGCCCATTACCGTTCCCGAGGCCTATGCTTCTGAAAACATTTTAACCCTATGCTATCAAAGTCAGGAACATAAGTAGTTGTGATTAAAGCTCCTATAAAACATACAAAGAAGAATATAGAAGAAAACATTGATCCATTGATTAATGAGAAAAATGAATTAATGAATCATGATACAGAGAAGACTGACACAATTGTGACTGTTACCTAACATTGTCATGCATAAAAGAACAATATAACCAAAATACAGGTCCAAATAGGAAAGTAATAAGTTAGACTGTGTGATTAGTGTAAATATTCTAATTCAGTATGACTAGTTTAAATTCACCATGAAGATCTGAAAGAATTACATGAAACAATTTGATCTATTATTTATTAAAATTAGACATGATACTTCCTGACACAACTTCTGAGAAAAATTAAGAAGCCATGGACAGATAGCACTAGAAATTAATTTAAAATTTACTAAAGCCTATTTACCAACAACTTGAAGTCAAACTGGGAGGATATTTTAAGCAAGATCCCATTGCTACTTTTCCTAAGTACTGTTCAATAGTTTTGCCAATTACTTGAATGATGAAATATACAGGGCATTTCTACAGTCTTGGTACAGCATCTCCTTGTGAAGGAAAACAGCATAAGAACTCAGAATTACTCTGGGAAAGTGTCTGATATTAACACAAATGCTATAAAGGGGCAAAGTAGTTTAAGAAAGGTGTAAAACAAATTGGAAAGCCAAAGGAGAGTGACAAAAATCCTTTATCATTTTAATTTTCAGCAAGAATTATTTAGGTGTCATGTAAAATATTTTAATTCCGAAGACAGTAATGCACTGGAATATTGTATTTACATAGAAACTGCAAAATATTCTCAATGAAGATTTTTAGAGATGTGTCTGTGAAAGGAGCTGGGGTCTACTGAACACAGTTTGAAAAGATGAAGATTAATAAACTCTGGAGGGGTTTGTATTTCCATGATTCTACAATATTTTGGCTTACTGTCGTCTTCTACCCACTTCTGAAATGTCAATGCTTCAGTGATTTTCTCCACTATTTTAAAAATTTAAGAAGAACTCTTGACTACATCTACTTTAGATTATCATCATCTCTCTGACCTTCTATATTACATAGGACATAAAGCTGCACCAGCAATATGTTCTTTGTTGCTGAAATGTATTTGAATTCCATATTTGAATTCCTCAGATATACTAATGCTACCAGCAGGTTGGCTTGATACCTTTAATCAATTGTTTATGCTGCTTTGATTCTGAACAATGACGCACCTCCACCAAGACTACCTCCACCCTTATAGAGCTGTCTAAGCCACTTTGAGTTTGTCCTACTTATCTAATGAAGAAGTAAAAGATAATACTACATTATAGGTTGGTCTAAAGATCAGGACAGAGAACAAGTAGTCTCACACTAGTGATAGGTTCAAAATACCATCCCAGACACTGTTGAAATAAGAGCATTACTCTAAAAATTATTTTTTAACTTTCTAGTGTGATACAGACCGTAAGTTTGCTCTGTTTACACTCCATCTCTGCTATGCTTCTTAAGAAGCTTGGGCCAGGACGAAATCCCTATAGGAGGAGAAGCAACCTAATATACTGAGAGAAAATTTGAGATACTGCAGGGTGAAGCAGAGGATTCTACAGACAGGTTTCAAGAGGCTTTGGTTTAAGCAAAGTTTAAGAGTCTGGTAAGAACTTGGCAGTTCGTTGCAAATAAAAAAGTTACTAACTTGCCTAAAAAAATATATTAGATGCCAAATCTCACCAGAAAGGGGTGGGGAGGGGGGGAGGGGAGAGAAAAGAAAAAAGAAAGGCAATTGTTATTAATCTTTTTGGATTGGTCTTTGTCTAGCTATTTCGAATTTTCAGTCAAGAGGCACTTAAGAAAATTACTGGGAGCATATGACATGTTTCATCCAGTGACACCCCATATTCTCCTGTTTTCAGTTCAAGCAATTTCCTGATCTCTTATTATTTGCATTTTTAATAACCACCACTGAATCCCTCTTCCATGTTCTTATTAAGCCACTTTCTGAACCCTCTAAATTATCAAATGAAAAAAATCTATTGAAAATTATTCTAGGTTATACTGCAATAAAATCTAGCTTTTATGGGCTCAAAGACTTCTTGTTTTACTTCTGGTTCAATAAATTTCACCACTGCAAATTATCTTGATATTTCCATGACTCTGTGTGCTAAGCAGAAGAAATATTACCAGAGACAGTTAAATATCAAATAAGAAAAGCAAAGACTCATAATGATGATAATCTAATTCAGATGAAAATGGGATCATCTAAACTATCTAAACTACCTTTTCACTAGTGAATGATTGTTCCTGATATTAAATTTTATGTGTGTGTTTAATCTAGATAAAATAATATTTCATTTTTCCACCACATCTTCTGGATTTAACCTTATTGTAATAAGGTAAGCCTCCTAAGAGGCTATTGTTTCTTGGTCCAAAGCTTTACAGCCAATATTATATCTCCTTTACTTCTCTTAATCTCTGAGAACCTTAAATCTATGAAAAAATAATCTGGATTGCAGCAGAGGTGGGAGTTTTCTGATTAGTTTTCCATAGGCTGAAATTGTAAAGAGAGAATAAGAGAAAAAAGGAATTTAAAAATTCCAACTTCTTTACTTTGCAGTTTGTTTTCATTTACTTTGTTTTCTGCATAGAAGGAAATAAAAGATACATGAAATAGAATGATTAAAATAACATGACTGTGTGGTGGGAAACTGACCAAAAGCTTCTGAATTTGAGAAATTTTTGTGACAAACTGTTACTGAAAAGTAACATATGTTCCCATCTGTAAATATAATAAAAGAAATCTTGCTCAATACTGGTAAAAAGAAAATTACATCAAGACGAATTAAAATCAGACACGTGCTTTTTTAAGGACATTTTGAAAGTTACCTGTTTTGTTGAACATTTTTTCATAGAATCACAGAATGCTTTGAGTTGGAAAGGACCTTAAAAATTACCTAGTTTCAACCCCCCTGGCATGGGCAGGGACATCTTCCACTAGACCCTGCTGCTCAAAGCTCCATCCAGCTTGGTCAGGAACACTTACAGGGATGGGGACCTGGAGATTCTCTGGGCAACCTCTTCCAGTGCCTCACCACCTTCAAAGTAAGAAAAATTCTTCCTGACATCTAATCTAATCTAATCCTGCTATTTTTTGTCTTGAAGATGACCCTTGTCCTATCAGTACATGCCTTTGTAAAAAGTCCAGATTTCTTGTGGGTCCCCTTAAAATATTGGAAGGCTGCTCCCTGAAGCCTTCTCTCCTCCAGGCTGAACTCTCTTAGCCTGTCTTCATAGGTAAGAAGTTCAAGTCCTCTAAACATCTTCATGGCCTCCTCTGGACCAACTCTTTTTTTACTCCTTGGATGTGCTGAGTGTAAGAGGAGCTCTGTCTTGGACAGAATGTCATGCGGTTCAGCCCAGTGTCACCTACCACTGTGAACATAACTCTGCTAGAGGAGGAAACTTGATATTTGGATCATATTATGCTGATGTACATTGAGTGGGTAATGGTCTTTCTCCTGCCTGAGCAAATTTGGGATTAGGAAGACAGTTTATGGAAGCTCAGTCATGATGAAAGAGTTGTAGTTCTAGCAGGCTTGAGGAAGCTATTCATAATACACTGAAACTGGCAGGAAAACTGTTTCATTAAAAACAAGGGGGGCCATGTCAGCGCTCTGATATGACAGTGAATAATAATATGCTGCTGCAACGGTAACACAGTGTGTATATTGTAATGCATATACAAATGTGGTGTTTTCACAGCATAGGCATACTAATTGAAGTAAAATCATAATGCTCTTACTTGAGTCCAAGCCCTAGGACAAAATCCGGAAAAAGTGGTGAGAATAATAGACTTCTGGAAAACATGATTTACAAGGCAAGAGTAAAACATGGTTTATTCTGTTGAAAGAAACAGATTGGGGCACAGTCACAAAAAAGGTAACTACAAATAGGTAGAAATTAACCTGTTTTCATGTACACTGCTAACAAAAAGAAAAGGAAGACCATGAATTAACTTATTATCAATAGAAAGAATAAAACTGCTAGTTTCCATTATTTGAGCCTCTTAAAAACAGATTAGAGAAGTATCTGCAAAGAATTATGTAAGCATGGTCAGTCCTACTGGAAAACTAAAGGATTGGCTAGTCGACCTTTTGAAGTATTTTTTTCTTTCCAGACATATTTGTCCATTATTTCTAAGTATATATCTGTCTTCTTTTTGTCCAAAATTGGTCTGTGCTGGTTTTAGCTATGGTAGAGTCCATTTTCATCGCAGTAGTTTGTACAGCACTGCATCTTGGATTTGTGCTGAAAGCAATGTTGAAAGCACAGGGATGTTACAGCTGCTGCTGAGCAATGTTTGCACAATCAAGGTTTTTTCTGCTCCTTACACCACCCAGCCAGTGAGAGGTGAGCAGGCTGGAGCTGCACAAGCATTTTGGAGGTGACACAAGTAGGACAGCTGACCCCATCTGATCCAAGAGATATTCCATAAGCATATCCCTTTCTAAACATATGTCATCATGCTCAGTATATAAAGAAGGGGGAAGAAGAAGGAAAGGGTGAATGTTCAGAATGATGACATTTGTCTTCCTTAATGAACATCTAATGGAGCTTGGCTGTGTGGGACTTAGTTTCTGACTGCAATTAAACCACAGTAGTCGTTCCTTGCACACCTGCCAGCAGAACACATATTTTCATCTGCTGTAGTACCTTAGCCAAGAAAAATAAAATGCTCCCTAAATATCCCTGAAAACCAAACAAAATAATGGTACTTTAATTGTACATGCACTGTAATCTAAAATCTAAATGAATTTTTATGGTTTAAGATGTTTGTTTCACAGTTAGCATTTTTTAATCTAAAAATGGTCCAAAAAACCTGACTTCCCTAATTCTTCACTTATTTATGATCATATATGCGACCTAAATAAGAGAGTTTTTATATTTTTTTAAAAGATGAGAAGATGTTTCACTAACTAGAGATGGATCCTCAAGAAAACCAGTATGTGCTCTTGAGGAGACAGCCCTGTGAGAATTTAAGCTTAATAATCTAAAATGGAGCCATTTCTCTGCATTTTTGAGGCATGTTCCATTTAATAAAGATGAGTTAAGGATAATATTTCTATGAAAAAATATGCAGACTCAAGTTGAATCTGGTTGAAAATATCTTTTTATTGATTAAAAACTATTAGTTGTCAAAGATAGGATGCAAACGTTGCTGTTTATTTGAACCAAATACATGCAGACCTGTTTTTCCAATGTCCTTTGCAACATATTTTTCTGTGTAGCATATTTTTACTTCTGTCACATTTCTCCCTAATTTTTTTTAGGAGGAAAAAAATCTAGTTTGAAAATAAAAATTCCTCTCTTCAGAAGACTTTAGCTTGCTGTCTAATAAAACATAAATAACTGATAGACTAACCATGGTATAATCATATAGTCATCTACAAAGTAACTGTGCTTACTAATCCATTGTATAACTGCTATTCTTATATATTTTTGAAAGTGTGAGAGTAATTGGCAGACAATATTATAGAACTATAACCTCTACATATACTTGAAAATCCTAAAATGATAAATGACAGAGTCCTTTAACTGTGTCTGCCTATTAGTCTATTCTATTGACCATTTCCTAGTTAGCTCTTTTCATACTTCAGAGAGAAGATCAATATTTATCATGTTCCACATGAAATCTAATATAAATGAGACCTTGGAAATTATAGCTCTATGTCCCCTATATATTGCTTGATATGTGAAAACTGCAGCTAGGGAAAAATGATTTCTAGAGATTTTAACTTACTTAAATAAGTAACTTCAAGGAAGTATAGTCCAGCCTGTGAGTTTGTTACCACCAGATCCATGTGAAGCTTAGTCAGTTATCTTTGCAGATGTTCACAGAGATGTTTCATTTAGAGCTAAGTTGATTCATACATATCAAATTCCAGTTTAGGTTAAACACTGTTTGAAACACAGGTTTCCAGGGGCTAATGAGAACAAGTTGTTGTTTCAGATAGAGTTTCATGAGTTTCTGGAAAGGTCTATGTGATAGAATAGTCCAATTCTTCAGGATAGAATTGCTGCAGTATTTGCTACCTTGGTGTCTTTAAAAAAAATTGATTTTGTATTTTTCCTTTGTGTGTGTATTTAAAATGTATTTCATTCACAGTGCTTCTTTTAGGCATCAAGTGTCTAGGGAAGAGGAAAAATGTCTTAATCGGTTACTTGAATCCAATTTTTGTTTGTGTTTACTTTTCATTCTTTCTTTGGCAGAATGTAAATTAACAGCTAGAGTAATTATCAAGTTGAAGAACAGTGTGCTCTTCTTCACTGATTTGTTTGGGCTTATTTTGAGTTAAGATGATTACCACCATATCTGTGGGTGGTAAGGAATTCTTTCCTAGACAGAAATTACAGTTCTGATTTTGGCTTGTTTGATGGTCTTTTTCCTATAAGAAAAAGGAAGTCAATCACTTGAATTTCCTCTTTGGAAATGTCATATTACTGAATCTCTATCTCTATAGAGATCTTGTGAGACAACTGTAACTTTGAAGCCTTTGATCCATTTTGTTCAGGTATCTGGTATTGGCACTGTACATCAATGTACATAGATGCATCCTAACTTGAGTATTTCTCAATAAAAGCCAATGGAATTTAGTCTTCTTAAAATTTTTCTTAACAGGAATTACATTTTTTCAAATTCCAAATACTCATTAATTTTTTACATGAAATAAATTGCCTACCTAGTATTGTATTTTGTAATACCATTTCCAATATGAAACTTTTTTCATTATGCATGAAGTGAAGTGATTCCCCTTTATTTTAGCATTTTAAAGATACTATTGAACATGATTTTATGAATGCACAATTATTTTTTCTAGGTTAAAATAACAAGTTAGTTAAGAAAAAGAATGATACTAGAGGAAAGTTTTTGGATTATACAGAAATTATACATATTAAGAAATATGATACCTACAAATGCTCTAGAGACAGAGGCAGGTATCTCAGAAAGACCGTAAAATAATGTAAGAAATAGTCAGTTTGAGAATAGAAACTGCCATGAATTTGAAAATTCACGGTTTCCCAAACAGTTTAGAAGACATCAGCCATTGCTATGTGATAGAAAGGTTCTTTTTTAAAAAGCTCAAATCACACTTTGCAGAAGCAAAGGCTCAGGAAAACATCAGCTTCAGATAAATACACTCTTCAAAAGAATATTTTAAAAAACTATTACTTATAGGTAAGCCACTCACCCTTAATAATAATTAAACCTTACTGCATGAAGGATTTTAGATGTGACTTTGGAAGGTCGGCTAAAGGGATTCTTTACACATCCAGACTGTGTTTTTCATACACTGTCCTTTGTTCTTCAGTTCCAAATATTTTGGTGAATAGTATGTCTATCCAGATTTGTGGCAATTGTAAGAGCACAACAAGATTGTGTTCTTTAACAACAGTCAATGGCTTGTGTTAATTTATCAAGGATAATACTTTTTAAAACCTGCTGCTCAGCATTGCATAACCACCTATTTACATTGTATTTTAACTCGGTTTCCAGTATTTACAGCACTTCAACAGTAAAATCAATAATTTTTTTGTTCTGATTGTACATTGTTTTTTAAAATAAGAAAATATTGTAAATTATTGTGAATAAAGAAACATTTTAGGCCTTTTAAAATGTTCCTTTCTGGTTTAACAAATCTAAATTGTCATAATTCAGAGTTTGAACAAGTTATACAATATTTTACACAAGGAATTCTTGGGATCCATGAGAGTCATCATCATCATTTAAGAGTGTTAAAAAATAAGTAACTATAAACCCCCACACTTTTTCTTTTCCAAGGTAAGACATCATTTAGAGATATTCTGGTTTGGTGTACAACACATTAGATTTGTGTCTGTGACAGGCCAAAAGGAACTCCTTCAATTTTCCAGTATGACAAATAAATCCTCTTAATGCTTCTTTCTAGTTTGTTTTCTAATTTCCAACACAGGTTATCTGTCTTTTTTTATCTATTTATACCTTCTCTTCCTGTCATTGTTCTACTGTCCTGAAGTGACTTCTAATTTTAAGAGTGGCATGAAATTCTTGCATACTTGCAATTTAAGTTAAAAATTGCTAATGTGGTACTTTGCTTCCTTAAAATAATCTTTATTTTAAAAAAATAAAATCAACTATCAGAAGAGTTAGCAGTGCTGCATATGAATGTGTGTTACTTATTGATAACTGGATTTAGATTGATTAGATTGAAAAGGTGTTTTCCTGATGGTCTTATTTCTTTGTTAAATGTTAAATCAATATTTACTATGAATTTTCTCTGGTTTTCATCTTATTTTGTATCTTTTGAATCATTCCATTTTAATTAGCATTGAAGAAACTTTACAATTGCGTCCTTGGTGCCAGAGATTCTATTAGGGTGATATCACATAGTATTACAGGTGTCAAATTAAATGCAAAAAACATATTCACGTGTCTAAATCTGTTGTCATAAGTAGAGTACTTAATTTTCATCTAATGTGTCACTAAATAGATCACAAGGACTCAACATATTCACGTGTCTAAATCTGTTGTCATAAGTAGAGTACTTAATTTTCATCTAATGTGTCACTAAATAGATCACAAGGACTGTCTGAGAATATCTTGTGCCTTTCTTTTGATAGCAACAAATTTTAAAGTTAATTTCATCTTTCAATGACCTATTAAATCATTATGCTAAGCAATTCACTTAAGCAGCCCCTAGCAGTTAATATTAATAGTGCAAATCCCTCGTTGAAGTCTTCTTAGAGCTTTTTACAGCATTTGATTGACAATGTTTAGTTTTGTTCTGAACCTGTGTGAACAAGTGAAGCAAAAGTCAAGCTGGACCCTTCTGGAAACAGGAAGGAGAATGTGATCTCTCTCGGGCATCTCTTGGGCTGCTTAAGCAGGAGAGCATGTCAGAGGCTGCAGAGGAGCAGAGAGGAGGCAGCCACAGCACAGATGTGCAGCAGCATACACTAAATGAAGGTCATTGAAATGAGTGGAAGGGATGATTCACCAAAAAGAATTTAGCAGGCACAAGAAAATCTGATTCAAAATAATTTTAATTTCCAGCATGACCCTTTGAATTTTGTCTACTTTTAAATTTAGCGTTTCTAATTCATAATCTAAAAAATTTTATTTTAATTTTTTGGGAGTTTGTTATGAAGGCCTAGGCAGATACACTGACCAAGACCCTGTCACAAAGCTTTACTCTTTTTGATTCAAGACATTATGAACTAAAGACCTATTTTTAATTGCATTATAATATTTATTTTCTTCTGAGAGGATTTCTTGGAAGGAAATTAAGTTTGACTGAGACAGCAGTAGACCTTTCAGATCTGACATATGTGACTACTGTGAAAATCAGAATAGCAGTAGTTGAAGATTAACCTCCCCTGACTCAAGGCTGATTGTACTGTTCATGGTAAATAAAATTTTATCTTTTCAATTCATATCTGTCACAGATTTCAATTATTGATTCAGATATCACATAGTGCATCCGTGATAGGCATGTACAATAGTCTCACAATCTTCACAGCAGATTGACAATCCACAATTCTGAAAAACAAGAAAGGGAAAAAAAATATTTCCATTTAAAGATTAAAAGAAGAGGGGGATAATTTCCTCTGAAAAGAATCAAGTTTCAGGAAGCATCAAAGCATCAAGTAATATACTTGAATGCTATTGTAGGTTTTGGTTTTTTTTTAATTTAGGGAATCGTAATTCCTGTGAGGGTTTCAAAATCTTGAATAGTTCTAGTACTGTTGATACAGCCTGCTACTTCAGTTTTTTCCTCTGGAATATTGAGATGATAGTTCTAACCATCCCTAGATGACTGTGGCACCAAATTAATTTTTAAAAGATTTTAAAATTATATCTATTTCAAGGTTGAATGTTTTCACAAAACTAACAATCAGAGATGCATCTTCTTTTTTTTTTTCATTGTCTACTGCACCATCTTGATAGTTTTCTTGACTTCTTAAATAATGTCTCGTTTTCAACTTTATTTGCTATATTTTACGTATTGACTGTAGATATGAAAATTCTCCATTCAAACTAAACAACAATACCTAAAGTAATTCCTGCTGTGTCTCTGTGCCGAGTTTGCTTTATAATCAACACACAATAAGAGAATCTGCATTACCAGAGTCTATCACACACTCTTAGTGTTACATACACGAACAGTTTCACATATAAATTAGAGATGATATCTCTTCTATGGTCCTTCTCCGGCCTTGGGTTTTGTTTCAAGCTCTTCTGGTCACACAAAGTTTTTTTAATAATATTGGCTACTAAAGTCAGTGAACTGAAAAGGTTTTGAAGTATCTATTTGCTATTGAATTCTCTTGTGGTTTTTTTCCACTTTGCTGGAGTAGAATGAAATACTGTGCTTTTGACCATAAAGAGACACAGACTGTCTCTAGTACCATGATAATCTGTGGTTTCCTGACACTGAAAATTCACAAACTCCTAATTCTTTAGGGTTTTACATCTAAAATGACATTTACATTAAGGACATAAATTAACCAAGTTTCCCATAGTGTTCAAGTGTTCAGGGAACAATTTGCTGTCTTCACCTCTGTTTAGCCACCCAGTGACAAATTTTGCTGTTAAAACGTGCCCAGTATAATCTACTCTCTGTTCTTTCCTACAGTTTCCTTCATTTTCTGAAAGTGTATTCAACTCAGCACAAACTGTTATTTTCTGATCCTGGTTTTTGTCTTTTCCTTAGAAGACAGTTTAATCCATTTTCGTATCTCTTGGAATTGTAGCTGCAACTAGTTATTTTCTTCTGTGTTCTCTTCCAGTTCTAGATGCCTTCAGAAGGCATCAGGTTAAAATAGAAACAATAGAATATTTCAGTAAGAAGGATCTTAAAATGATCATCTGCTTCAACTGCCTGACCACTTCACAGCTGACCAAAAGTTAAAGCATATGATTAAGGGCATTCTCCAAGCGCCTTTTAAACATTGACAGGCATTGGCTGGGACATTGACTACCTCTCTAGAAAGCATGTTCCAGTGTTGGACCACTCTCTTTGTAAAGAAATACATCCTTATTTCAAGTCTAAATCTCCCCTGAAGGAGTTCAGAACCATTCTAAATGCCAGCAAGCAACCTGAAAATTTCATCTGTATTTTGATGTTGAGTTAGTTTGGGTTTTTTTAATTCCAAGAGCATAAACCAAGAGCATTGTACAGTAGCTGTACTGAAAAATAGTTCCTAATTTCTCCACAACTACTTCATATGTTTGAAGGCTCACTGTCTATTTGTGCTTCACATTGAACATGTTGGAATGAATTTCCTTCTTCAGTGATGCAGACAATATTGTCATGGTATTGTACAGGAAATTGTCACCCTCCAGCATCGTCATTATTGCCCATGCTATTATTGAAAGAAAAAGAGGCAGAAAAATCAACTTTGGGATCTTCCTTAAAGAAGCTAACCTGCCATTCCTCTTACAGAATGAGTTTTTTCTTCAACATTCATACGAGATACCTCCTGGTTTAAGCTTAGTTGAATCTGTTTGACTTTTTAACTTACATAGTACCTGTGCAGCTGCTCATATATTCTCTGATTCTTTCTATACCTATTAAGTTTCAGTTTAATTTATTCTGATTTCTTTCATTACTTGTTTTGTTTATGTGTGTAAATAGAATAAGAGTTTGCAGCACACTGAAGTTATTTTCATCTGGGATTCTGACCAAAAGTCCAATGATGGTACAGGTCTCACTCAGTCCATTTGGGATTATGGTACTAGGTTTTTAAAAGAGTTGGACTGTTCACTATTGCTGCTGAACTGATTTAGAAGTATCATCTTCAGGTTTTCTTTCATGGATTATTTCCCATGAACACTGTTTAGAGCATCTTTGGCCGAGATCCACTGGCAACGAATATACACTTATTTATCTCCTGGATGTTTCTTCCCACTTCCTATATTAAGATATGACTTTTTTTTAAAGAATGATATTGTATGTTACAGTTCCTAGCTAAGATGGACATTTTGAAACATAAATCTCACCAAATTCTCCCCAAAAAACAGAACTCTAGTAAAGTTTAGACTTGAATTTCATAGATTAGATAGATACACAAATTTATAGAAAACACGTGCAGGTCAGTGTTCATAGTGTGGCTCCTATCTCACATAACACTACCTACTCAAAAAAGCTGAAGTTTTATATTTATTAACAATTCTTTTCATGGATAATACAGATGACATAAAACAGTTCTGCATCTTTCTCTATTCAATTTGGGTAAATGACTGATCATTCAACCCTTTCCCTGTAGCACATATACCATGTTTTTGCCATTTCCATGGCATTTAGAATGCATTTGTGCTATCACACAAATACCAAGTTGACCTTTCCAAACGATATTTAAAGTACATTTTGAATTTCTCTTAGTTTTAGACTTTGTTAAGCACAAATGTTATATTTATGATTAACCTCCTATTAATTAATTGCATTGGTACATATTGCTCACAGATCCAGCTGTGTTTTTGTTACTTAGTAGGAGTCCTGGTTCAAGAATATATTGTTAAATATGTATAAGACTGGAGGATGTTATAGACCTTTTGCTTAAGAGTAGACATTTTAAGAATTACTAACCTTCAACATGAGGCTGAAGCAAGACTTCAGATAGGCAGAGTGATTATTTTGAAGTGTATACAATTGTTGAAGAATTGAATTTTTTTTTTTTAATTCAACTGCACATCTGTAGCAAATAAAATAGAGTAGACATTCAAGCACTGGGCCACTAGCATCCATGCTGTTTAGCATCACAAAATTAACAAGATATAAAATGTCACAGATAAACTGTTTGTACAGAGTCTTGACATTAGAAAAAATAAATTAGAAACTGGAATTATCAAGAAAATTCTCTAATTTCTTTTATTCCTGTACTACTTGAGAAATTTGATTTTTGGGAGTATTAATGCATATATGCACATAAATAAATTGATTGTATATCTAATTCTTGTAACTATTTTTTTTCTTTTAAATGTAAGCAATGTCAATCTAGAATGGAAGCAAGTCAACTATTTGGAATATAACAGGTGTTTGGAAGACCGTCCTAAAATTAGTCAACATCAATAATTATTTAAAAACCAAATTTCAATTAACAAAACAAAGTTCACATCTCCTTTGACAAGTAGTTCTAAAGCCAAAGAGTAATATTCCAAAAACATGAGCATAAAAAAGACAAGTGTGTTCATTTTCCTCCAGAAAATTACTTTGAAATAATATTTTAAAGGCTCAAATAAAAATGTAAAACTTTTTTTCAGACAACTGAGTGCATTTTAATGCAAAAACATGTGAAGCATTTAGGTATTAAGCCCAGATCCATCTGACTGATTTTCTGGTACTTTCAACTGCTGTGTGAAAATAAGCAGAATAAAGTTCAAAGCAGGCAACTGTAGTGCAACTCCAGATGGATATTAGTTTTGGAAATATGTGCAACTACCAATCAGCAATTTTTATTTTCTTTTCTAATGTAACATAAAAATGTTCCTAAAATTCATAGTGAAGTAAGATAGATTTGTCATTTGTGTATTCTGTCTACTATACATTTATATTAATAGATCATATAAAATACTTGTTTTTTCACTGTCCATGGGACTATTGATTTCTGTCTAGTATTAATACCTCTAAGGACATTTTTTTACTCTTTCTGTATTCTCCTTGAAGTTTCAGTAAGTGGACTTCTCACTGAATCCAAAAATTCTTTAAAGGGATTTCTAGTACAAAATAGAAAATGCATCTATAAATAATAGAAGTATGTAGGCCATTGATTTACAACAAAATAAATGACTGTACTAGATGTATATTGACTCCTAGATATGTAATTGGGTCTATTAATAATAGATGTTAATATTAGATTAAAGATGGGTTATATAAATAATGCAAAAGTGTATTAGAAGGAAGTGCAATAAACTTAGAACTGGAATTTCCACATATGTAGTAGTTATGAATCTGCAGAACTGGGGATAAGACTGCTAGGGAAACTGTGAAGCTGCAGAGCAAATACAGCTGAAACCTGATTTTAGACTTCATGGCGTTTGTACCTTTCTGCTCACACCACTTTCTTTCAAATCTGTGATTTTTCTACTCTAATTTTTATTTTACTGAATTTTTATTTTCTGTTCAACTGTAAGTGAATGGTCAAAAATATGTGAAAAGAACATCAAAATCTCACTTTGTTTATGTCATGTGGTATAGGAATCTCTGTATCTGTCAAAACCTCACCTTTGTGCACAATTTAAAATTCCTTACATAAAGGCTGTTAGCTGAAACTTTTTTGCCTGAAGTTGAATTGGGGACCTCTGTCAAATTCTGAACTGTGCTACAAGGACGTTTTTCCATAGATTATTACTATTATTATTATTATTATTATTAATAATAATAATAATAATAATAATGATAATAATAATAATATCATTTTCACATATGTTTCATACCGTGTTGTCTTGACCTTTTGGATCTTCTCTGACTCATGTCAGATTCTTGTGTTTGTATAGACTTTATAGATTCTTGCTAAAGCCCTGTGGAATGCAATCCTCACTGTGTGAAGGAAATCATTCTCATCCAGGTGTAAGAGGGAAAAGAGTGACTTTCCTTTTGTGCTAGACACCAGTTCCTTATTCTTTGTCACTAAGGATAAGATGTTGAACCTGACAGGCTCGCAGTGGTGTGCTTCTGCAACTCTCATGAATGTCAACAATGCCAGGTAAAACTTCCTGCACCTGGGCTGATGCAATCCCAAGCGCAAGTACATGCTGGGTGGAGAATGGATGGAGAATAGCCCTGGGAGAAGGACTTGAGGGTGTTTGTGGATGAGAAGCTCAATGTGACTCAACAATGTGTGATTGCAGTCTGAAAACCAACCGCATCCTGGGCTGTATCAAGAGAAGTGTGAACTGCAGGTCAAGGGAGGTGATTCTGTCCCTCTGCTCTGCACTTGTAAGACTCCACTGGAGTTCTCTGTCCAGGTTTGGGGTCCCCAAAACAAAAAGGATATTTTCCTGTTGGAATGAGTCCAGTGAAAAGTCACTAAGTTGATCACAGGGCTGGAGTACGTCTATGAAGACAGGTTGAGAGATCTAGTGTTGTTCAGCCTGGAGAAGGCTCCAGGGAGATCTTAGAGCACCTTCCAGTAACTAAAAGAGTCCTATAAGAGAGCTGGAGAGGAACTTTTCATAAAGGCTTGTAGTAATATGACAAGGACAAATGCCTTTAAGCTGAAGAGGTCTAGGTTTAGCTTAGATAATAGGAAGAAATTCTTTACTGTAAGTGTGGTGAAGCACTGGAACAGAGACATTGTGGATACCCCATCCCTGAAGGTGTTCCAGACCAGGATGGATGGGGCTCTGAGTAGCCTACTAGTTCCTGCCAATTTGATTTTTTTTCTCCTGAAGTTCTTTTTCCCATTCCTGAACAGACTTTACTTTGTTATGGAACTTTCTATGAGTTTGGTACAAAAAAAAGTTGTCTTTTTGGTGATGAAATATGGGAATAAATTTTATGAAGTAGGTCTAAAACCCATTTTCCCAAAGTTATTTCTCATCCCTCTCACATTTTTCCTGTGCTCTAAATATTCAGCAGTACAGCTGGAGGAACTGTTGAAGCCTCTAGATGTAATAACTTACATAGCTTTGAAGTGGACTTTTTGTATACAGGCTTACAAATACCGTATTAAAGTGCATCATGTTTATAGAAATCCCATGGTCATCAAAAAAAAAAGAAGAAAAAAAATTATAGATCACTTGCATATTCAGCCTAGAAAATTTGGTTTTCTATTTTTTTCTTCTTTCTTTTTTTTATAATTTCAGAGTTCTTGAAACTGTCTAAAGGAAAACTCAGTATATTTTTGTGGATTGGGTTCCTTTCATTAATTCAGACTCAGAAATTATGTTTCCTCATCTTATGTTTTCCAGGACATTTCCATTTCGGACAACTACCTCATCATTCCCTGTTGTCCTTACCCTTTGCAAAGATTTTTCCTCACTGTTTTTTTCTTTTCTTTATCACTTGTATTTCCCCTCCTCACTTCTCTCTTGCTTTGTATGTTTCCTCTTCAAGAAGGTGTGCAAAAGGTATTAACTCACCGATACTGGTGCCTTTCTTTTACTGAAATTTCATTTACTTTATGAGAACAAAGAACAAGAAGGTAATCAAGCACAAATGAGTCATTTCACAGATGTTAAAGTCATAGGCTGCAAGGAACAAAAGAACAGAAAACAATATAATTTGGAACCCTTGTTCTTTCCACAACAGCTATAGTTTAACCTCAGCTGGTAAATAAGCCACATGCAGCCACTCACTCATTCTCCCACCAGCAGCATGGGAGAGAGAATCAGAAGAGCAAAAGTGAGAAAACTCATAGCCGAGATGAACACAATTGCATAGGCAAATTTAATAGGTAAAGCAGAAGCCATGTACAAGCAAATAGAAATAAGGAATTCATTCACCACTTCACATGGCCAGGCAGGTGTTCAGCCATCCCCAGGAAAGCACGGCTCCATCACACGTAACAGTGACTTGTGAAGCCAAGCTCTGTATGCTGAGCATGACATAAGATGTGTGATACCTATTTGGACAGTTGGGCACAGCTGTCCCAGGTCTTTCTGATTCCAACTCCTTGCCCACCCACAGCTGCCTCGCTGGTGGGGTTGGACAAGAAGAAGAAAAGGCCTTGATGCTGTGCAAGCACACCTCACTGAAGTGACATGAGAATCAAAAACTGAATACTCAAAAGGTCCTAAAAGAACAGTAATTGTCAACTGTTTTTAAAAACAGTGCAACTTGACCAAACAACCCTCTGGAAGTGGGAAGCAGAGGAAAATGGAGATACTAGTTGCCAAGAAAATAAACCTGTAGGAGTACAGTGCTCTTAGCAAAAAAATGTGAAATATCTGAACCAGTAAAATGAAATAATTGCATTTAACATCGAGTCATTCCCTGAAGGCCAGCATGTGGCCTGAATGTACCTGCAGAGCAGGTGGCAGAGAAGAGAATGCAGCCCAGGTGGAGACCTCTTCTGCAGGTTGTGCCTACAAGATGCAAACCATTCACTCATGCAGAGACACCTGAACTAACTTTGAATGACTTAGCTGAGCTACCGGAAACAGCATTAATTTTCCACTCAGAAAAATTAGCACTGATGGAAAATAAGGTACATTCACCTGTCCAGAATAGTAGAGAGTGAAATGGTCCCAGGTATAATCTTTAAACATGGACTACCTTTTTTCTTCTCCTGCACATATGTGGGGTTTTTTGCATATGAGTGTTCTCTTCTTTTACTCACATCCTTTCATATTCTGATGAGAAACACAATGTAAGTCTTCATTTATACAGAAGGAAAGAAAATCAGTTGAAGTTGTTTAGCTGTGAGAAACCTGCATCCAGAATATTACTTCAGAAGCTGTCTTTATCTTATGAGAAGATGAGGAAAAGCAGTCTATTTTCCCTACTTATTTATATTCCCATATACTATTAGGCTGTTCAAAAATACAGAATAATTACATCAATATGTATTGGGGGGAACTAAATTTAGGAGGATGTTCACATAGTATCATTGCTATAGAGATTTGTGGCAGGAAAGACAGGAAATCATATCACTCAACAAAAGACACTTGCCAAACATTAATGGCATTTTGTTCCACTCTGGCATGAATGAGACGTATTGTACCTGTGAAGTTAGTTGCATCTAAGTTCTTGAAAGGTAGACTCCATTGAAGGTCCATTATTTGTCATTTCAGAAGTTCCTTTTAGAGCTGTCTAAAATTTTGTGCTCATTCTTAAATATAAGCACTACACTTTCAGATTACCATAAAGCATGAACTATGATAGATACTCACTAAACTTCAGAAATTCAGACTACTCACATATTGATGTACTTTGTGAATAATCATTTTCATGAGAGGGAAGAAAACCACATTTTAAAAATTTCTTCCCAATAATGCAGGTATAAAACTTTCAGACTAAGACATACATAGCATTGTCTTTAATGAAACTGCATTAATTCCTGTGCATTTATTTCTGATTTACACCAGAATAAGTGGGATCAGACTCAAATTTTTAGAATATTTAATTATACTTTGCACAAATACAACAGAAGCAGCAAGAGTCCTCATTGAAAGTTGCAGTGAGACTAGCACTTTGATTAAGATATATATACAAGGTCTGCAATATTGCTATTTCTGATTAGAACATACCAAGGCTAAAAATGGAGTTTAGCATACTAGTGGAAGATAAGACTAAAAGCTGGAGATACCCATAAGCATTATTCCCTAATTTAAGAGCAATTCAAATAGGAACATAAGATTTTTATCATATTTGTTTGTATTGAGAGTTAAGATAAAACTTTTGAATGTCTAGGTGTTCCAGGTGTGAATCATATTCAGCTTTATGTGGTCACACCTATTAAAATGTCACCCAGTGTTTCATTAATGTCTGCCAACAGGAAACAGACTATAATGAGAAGGTTGTGTAATGAATACTGATGATTATAAACTACATATAAACAGTTCATCAGATTAAGTGAATATATATTTTGTGGTACTCCCATGTTTGCTCAAGTGTGGTAAGTAAAATTTATATTTTTACCAAGGATGTTCTTGTTAATAACACTGTCTTCTGAAGCCTATGAGTTACTATGAATGACTCAACTTCTATAATGAATATAAAACTGATATCTATATATACTGTGGCATAGATGCTGATCTCTGAGAAGGGCAACAAATGGATTGAACAATCTGGGATACAAGTCTGATGAGGAATGGCTGAGGCAGCTGGGGTTGTTTAGCCTGGAGAAAAGGGTGACTTTATCACTTTCTACAACTCACCGAAAAGAGGGTGTAGTGAAGTAGGAGTCAGTCTCTTATCCCAGGTAACAAGTGATAAGACAAGCAGAAATGGCCTCAAGTGTTGCCAATGAAGGTTTAGATTTGACATTAGGAAAAATTTCTTCACTGAAACGATGAGCAAGCTTTGGAACAGACTGCCCAGGGAGTGGGAACATGACTGAGGGTAAAAAAGATAATGGTGCACAAATCATAGGGAAAAAACCAGTTGCTACTCCCTGAATGGAACGTGGTCAGCATATCTGACCTCCCACACACAATAAAATCTAAGGGGGACCAAACAGAGGGTGGAGTGAAGACACTGCAACCAGGCTCTGTCAAAACCCTTGCAGAGGACTTGATGATGCTTGGTGGTGCTTTGCAGCTGATAAGCCACACAGCAGCTGAAAACCAAGGGAGATAAAGGAAAACGTCCTGATCTTGAATCAGCAACCATGGTGAAATCACTGTCCTTGGACTGATGCATGTCCTCATCCCAGGGTTATCTCAGGTGCTATCCTGAGATAACTGCATCCAACATACAACAACTACCCACTAAGATGTATGACTAAGGTCATTCAACCTCCACCTAAGCACAATGAAATAGTATAAAAATGAGTTGAAAATGGGGAGAGGTTAGTAAAGATTCCATTGGAACCTCTGGGATCAGCCAATGGGCTGAACCTGTCTTCTCCCCTGCAGGGATGCTTATTGGGTAAGAAACATAACTCTATATGTGCTGAATTATTACCTCGAGCTAGTTTTTATTGGGGATTAAAGCTTGCTAACACATTGGTTTGCATTTATTTTTGCAGTCAGATAATATAACTGGCAATTCTTGAACCTTATCACAATTTATTAATAAAGAGTGTTCTGTAAACTGTTAATGTGAGTCCTTCAAGGGCACTGGTAGTTGCTGCCAGTGAGTAAAGGTGTGAGACCCATGAGGGAGCTTCTCTTTTTGTTGTGTGAACCTAAACACGTCAGTTAAACCACCCTCTGATCTAGTGAACCGCTCAGTGAAGGGTTCCCATAATGGGACACTGACAGACTGACCAGGCATAAGAGTCTCAGCTTTCCTGGGGCACTGACAGATTAATCAAACAGTGAAGGCTTGAGTAAATCTCCTCTTTTCGTGTGACACAGGGAAATGGTGGAACCACTGACCCTGGAAGTGTTAAAAAAATGTGGAGTTGTACTGCCTAGGATAATGGTTTAGTCATGGACTTGACGGGGTTAATGGTTGGACTCAGTGATCTCAGATTTCTCTTCCAACCTTAATGGTTCTATGATTCTGTGAAGGCTGATGATAAGGCCTCAAAACAGATCTCAAGGAACCGCTAGGAATAAGTCTATCCATCGTGATGTGGTTGCTTCTGTTACTGCTGGGTACACTCTATTTCCGAGGTGATGCATACAGTCACTAAGGCACTGATGTGTGAGCTTCAAGTCTTAACTCATGATGCACTTTGACCTCTACTTGCTATGTATTTAGCAAACTATATAGCCATAATGTATGTATATATTACCAAATTTGAGGACTACATCATACTTCAGCTTTCCAGGGACTATATTTCCTCCAATCTGATTCAGCAGCAAGTTACTACTTATTGTGAAACTGATTTTGTTTTAGCTATTTTCATAGTTTTTAATGCTGTATTTTCTACTGAGGATTCAGTATTTCATGACTTCTATCAGGACTTCAGTGAAACCTTTGATATGGTACCCCACAACATTCTTGCTGCTAAATTGGAGAAATGGGTTTGATAGGTGAACTGGTTAACAGATAAGGAATTGGCTCAATGGCAGCATCCAAAGAGCAACAACCAACAACTCAATGTTTAAGTGGAAATCTATAAAGAGTGGTCTCCTTCAAGTGTCCATACTGGGAGCAATACTATTTAATATTTCATTAATGACCTATATAGAGTGCCTCTTCAGAAAGTTTGAAGGTGACACCAAGCTGAGCGAGGTTGATGTATTAGAGGGAAGAGCTACCATCCGGAGGACCTTACAGGCCTGAGGAATGGGTTCATGATGTTCTACAAGGCTAAGTGCTACATCCTATTACCTGGGTTGGGGCAATCACCAATATCAATACAGTTTGGGTGCTGAATTGCTGAGAACATTTCTGTGGAGAAGGACCTGGGGATCCTTCTGGAGAAAAAAATAGATATGAGGCCTTATTGAGCATTTGCAGCCTAAAAAAGCAATTGGATCCTGGATTTCAAAAAAAGAATTGTGGACAGTAGGCCACAAAGAAGATGATTCTCCTACACTACATCACTCTCATAAGACTTGGCCTGCAGTGAGATATCCAGCTCTTGGGTCCTCAGTACAAAAAAGAAATGGACCTATTAGGGCTGGTCCAGAGGAGAGCCACAAAAGTGATTAGCAGAACACCTATTCTCTGAAGAAAGGCTGACAGAGTGATAGGGTTGTTCAACCTGGAGAAGAAAAGACTTTAGAAAGACTCTATTGTGGCCTTTTAATATATAAAGGGAGTGTATGAGAAAGACAGAGATAGACAAGGAAATACTTTTGCTAAGGTCTCTACTGGACAAAGGACAATGATTTTTGAGCTGTAAGAGGGTAAATAGGTTGGACTCAGAGAAAAAGTATTTTATGACAAGCGTGGAGAGACATTGAAGAATGTTGCCCAAAGAAATTTTTGATGCTCTGCCATTGGCAGTGTTCAAAATCTGGCTGGATGGGGCTTTGACAATCTGTTTTAATGGAAGGTCTCCCTGCTTGTGGCAGAGGGATTGGACACATAGAAAATCTTTGATGGGCCAGCCCTTCCAAATCAAATATTCTATGATTCTCTGATTCTATGAAATTGTCACATAGCCTTTACCTTATTTAGAGCAATATAAAGTCTTCCTCTCAATCTTCATGTGTTATAGTAATTTATTAAGGGAGATCTCCATCCTCATAGCTGTCTTGTGTAACCACAGCAATTCAATATGTCTAAATTCACCAATAAATAATCCTTGAAGTTTCAGAGTAGTCCAAAGGAATTAGACACTTAAATTCTATATAATTTAATGAGATACGAGGGCCTAAAATTTCAAAATCCCTGTCTGAGAAAACATCTGGGTTTCTTTAAAATGGTCTAGCTTAAAACCACAGTTCACTACTTTCAGCCCTTGACAATATCTCGGAGAACTATACATTGAGCAGATTTCATCCCTATGAAGAATTTCTGTACTGTGAGTCTCTTATATAATCAAATCCCATATATAGGTCACATTCTCAAGCCTAATGAGGTTCAGGTGTAAAAACTGAGGAAAGAAGTTACAAGGTAAGAAAAACCAAAGCCATAATATGTGTAAAGTAATAGAGAAACAGAACTTGAACTTATGAGTTTCACTCCGGTGTTACGAATAACAGGACTATGAAATATGAACTTAAGCTTTTCTGTAAGATATAAAAAACATGCAACTACAAAGCATATTTAAATCATTAAAGTTAAAAGAGGTATGCTGTTCCTGTTGAATTAAATGGTAGATGCACCTTGAATACAGCAAGGAAGTAAGTACTGCTACTTTTGCATGATACACTTTGAACATGTACACACGTCTAGAGCATAAGTATTAGTGTGAAAGGCACTGAATTAAACAAATTTAATATCTCAAGCAATCAAAAAATGCGAATGAACTGAAAAGTAGAAGTTCAGAGAATGTTTAAAGTCTTCTGTCCACAGCTGAGAATGCTAAGTTTTGATGTACATTTTCAGTTTAACAAAGGAAAGATTGAGAGTGTGAAACTGATTGTCATTCCAGCCAACACTGTCCTTGTTGATTTTACCTAGAACTCTCTTCTGCTGTCAGAATCAGTTTATATTCAAGTGTGTCATGGTGTCTAATGACAAGTGTGGACAGCATTGAGATATGGTATAATTTGCAAACAGTGACCTTGATTAATGATTTGTCATTCTTTCTACTTAATTTTCTCTTCTAATACCATTTAAAGTTAAAATAGTTAATCCAACCAATAACATTTTTATGAGTAAATATATGTCCCTAGAATAGATTGATTTTATTTTACATAGTACTGTGAATTTCTCTACCAAATCATTAGTAAAATAGCCTGGAGCAAACTATTCTAGGTCTTCCCTACAGCCATCTTTTTCAAGTATCCTGTATATTTATAAAAGACGCAGGATTAACACAACTGTGAAATGAAATCTGAAATTTATTTTTCAGCTAAAGAAAATACAAGTTGGGTACTGACATTCAAATTCCCTGAGCATAAGCTAGGCACTGTCTTAATTTTTTCTCCACAGAATCAGCTTTTATGAGTGTGTGTGTTTGTTCTTTAACTAATTTTTAGATCTTTCTGTAGAAACTACTAGCTAGGTTGTTAGTTTTGTTGTCTCTTTGTAATAGTAACACCTCTCCATCAAACAAGTTGATTCATTTAGCTGGTTCATTTACAAGATTGTTTTATCTGATCTACAACACATCCTGTTATGTCTCATATGTCAATAATGAAAGACTTATAGTTCCTTTATTAAATTTGCATTCTGTTTTATATATAAATACATATACATAATTGTATATAATGCATATATACATACATCCATAATATATATGCGTGTGTATGCATACATCTACCTAAAATATACAGCCAAGTAGTGTCAAAAATAAATGCTGTTTGTTTATATAGAAAATTTCTTCTGCAGAACTAAGAATGAACAGTATTATTCATACAACAGTCATATTTTCACTGTAGTTTATATTGTCTTGTACAGGATGTATTTTTTGTGAATTAGTTCATTTACAGGATAGTGCAAAGCAAGCAAATAGATAAGGGTATAGTCCTGGTTATGTATCACATTACATTTGAACTGCAAAGTAGAGCTGCTCCCTGTATTGTATTTTAAAACAGAAATTTACCACACAAAGAAATGTTATTCAAAGTTTAGAAACACTAGGTCAGATCCTGACATGTATAAATCAGTGAAGCTCCAATGAATATAAGTTGGCAGTGCCCTGGCAGCCAGAAGGGCGAACTGTGTCCTGGGGGGCATCAGGCACAACATCTCCAGTTGGGCAAGGGAAGGGATTGTCCAGCTCTGCTCTGCTCTGCTCTGGGGCAGTCTCACCTTGAGTGCTGGGGGAGGTTTTGGACACCACAATATAAGACAGATATTATACTATTAGAGACCGTCCAAAGGAGGGCAACCAAGATGGTGAAGGGCCCTGAGGGGGAGCAGTATGAGTGGCTGACATCACTTGGGCTGTTCAGCCTCATCAGAAGAGGAGACTGAGAGAGGACTTCATTGCAGTTACAGCTTCCTCGTGAAGAGAAGAGGAGGGGCAGACTCTTCTCTGTGGTGACCAGTGACAGGACCTGAGGGAATGGCCTGAAGTTTTGTCAGGGGAGATTTAGGATGGATATTAGAAAAAGGTTCTTCACCCAGAGTTTGGTTGAGTAATGGAGCAGGCTCCCCAGGGAAGTGGTCACAGCACCGAACCTGACAGAATTGAAGTGTTTGGAGAATTCTCTTGGGCACACGGTGTGACTCTTGGGGATGGTGCTGTGCACGACCAGGAGCTGGACCAGGATCCTTATGGGTCCCTCCCAACTCAACATATTCTGTGATTTTTGTGATTCTGTGATTTGTCCAACCATTAATTATATCAGTAAGTCTACAACTTACTAAATCTAAAAACTGGAATGATTGTGCTATATCCATCCATTTAAATATACATGGTTCAACTAATATAGTAATTCATTTTTGTGTTACACTTTCATTTTACACCACTTAGCTGGGTAAAATAGATGAAAAAATTACTGTAGAGAAAGTCGCTCGACCAAATGACTTTCAGTTGTTATGAAGAGTGATAAAGTGCCTAATTTAAAACTTTTACTAAAAGGAGTGGGAAAAATAAATGCTCCTCATGGAATGTTTGATTGGTGAAATATGATATTTTGTATAATTTCTTTAGCATTTTACATTCTAAACAAGAAGGTAAAGCCACTTTAGACAGGCATTAGATTAAGAATGCAGGGGGAGGGAGCAATTAAGAGCTAGATGCAAAAGAGGAAATATTTTTACCATGGATTTTCAAATAGGTGAGCTGCTGGTAGTATTGATAGTTAAAGACAGGGTCATAAAAGTAAGAAACTATTTGATATAACTGAAAGGGAGAAAAGGTCTAATAAATCATGCAACAAAGGTGTAGTGTCACGACAGAAGCACGTATCCAAATTGTTTCATAATTCATGGCTCTTGCCTCAAGTAAGATGGAATTCCTTCCTCCATTCCTGCTAAGGCAGTTAACACTGGGGTTACCTGTGAGTTATTTAGGAAACTCGTATCAATGTTTTGTTCAACCAGTTCTGTAGAATTCATAGTATATTTTGAAGGAGAGTAGTTAGAGATAACAAAAATATTATAGATCATCAAAGTCTATGAAAACAATAAATGTGGGCTCCATTTTCTTCAGGATTCACCATGCCAATTTCTCCTAAATGTTAAATGATGAATTCACCATCTTCGTAGTGCCTGCTATCTCCTCTTCACTTACCTACACATGATGTAGGACACACATATGTAGGAAGATAGTTTGAAATCTGAAGGATGTAGAGAGCTGAACCATTCTCCTCGACACTTTAGTCTTAGAGATCCTTCTCAGGCACAGTCATACAGCTTATATGTGCAGTTGTTTTGATGATTTTTTTTTTCTTGCACTTGTAGAAGAGCTACGTACTAGCAGCCAGTGCAAATATTCTGTGGAAATATTCTCCGTCATTCAGATTTGACTTCAGCTGGATACTTTGGGAATAAAATGACGGTGGTTGAAAAATTCAAACACAAATAAGCAGATACAGTGAGTTAAGCTCTACAAAGATCTTACTGAAATTTTCTTTGAGAACTGCTCCCTTCACTAACATGATAGAGACTCTCCATTTAGGTAATCCCAGTAGAAGTTTTGACAATATGCTATTAATAGAGATATCTTTAAGTGAGAAATAGTGCCTTTCAGATTTCTATGTCTAGTTTCCCTACAGCTTAATCATCCTACGAATGGAATATATAAATTACAAGTCAATAAAATACAATCTGTAAATATGCCCAAACTAAAAGTCTGCCCTTCACTTTGTAAAGGCACTAGATGTACATAGCCTGGTGTCTTATTTCAGAATTTGTATTTCACTGTGGTTTTGTTCATTACTTTAAATACTGTGTACACAGGAGGCCATTATTTTTTCACGGGAAGATGGAGGGAATCCTGCATGACATATGACTGTATCACTTCCATTTTATTTTTATAGACCCTATAGAGATTCAGGATATTGTCTATAATGGATATATCCAAGGAAATGATTGCTAGCTGTGGTAGTGCATGAAAGGTAATGATTCAGGACAAAAACTAAAACCTAAGTGCCTCACTAGCTTGGATGAAGTCTTGCAAAAAGAAAGAAAGAAGGTCCAGGTCTGAATAATGATAAATTCTATTACTTCTTTGGACAATGTGGTAGTGGAATGTGATATTTATTGCCATTGTTTTCTTTAAAATTTTGCTAATACTGACTGCTGTTGTGTTATATGGAGTCACACAGAAAGTCTTCTATGTAAAATTTAAAGTTGCATAGTTTAAGTGTTTTTTTCATGTGTTAATAATCACAGCTTTATATGGATATTTTTGCATATTTCAAATTACTTTTTAGTAATGTAGTTAATGGCTGGATAATTTTCTCATGTATTAGTACCAATCAAAATGAAGAAAATAGTGTCTTTCACTCTTCCTAATAATTTAGAATTTTCAAGCCCAAAGTCTGCCTTTCCAGTTGTAGACTCTTTATTTTGTGTAATTCTTATATGTAAGCAGAGTGCAATAAATATTCATTGGGGCTTTTTTAGTGAATATTGTAGCAGTCCTATAAGCACACATTTCTGAGCCTTACAAGATATTCTTGGAGAATGAAATCATACAGGCTGCTCCAAACAAACTGGTATTAGGAAAAGGACTGAAATGAAGATTATGAATTTTGGATACAAAGCATTCTAGATCAGATAAGACCCAAGAGACCTTGCACAAACTGACCTGATACTGCAAGAAGCAGACACACTGTAATCTGATAAAAATGAGTGTTTGAGATTGCTTAAAGAATCAGTGGGAAAAGTATCAGTAAAACCAGATTTAACATAAAAGCAACAGCATGATAAAGTTCATAGGCTCTGCTATATCCTATATGGTTAAGGCACACCAATAAAAAGCAACAAAAATCAAGTCAATCAAATCAAACTAGAACAAACTGAGAACTGTCTCTGTGTGTGTGCATGTAACAAAAGGATTGAAAGTGCAAGGATAAAAAGGAATAGGGCCTAAAGGCTTAAAAACACTGAACTTAACTTATACCTTAAACTGAACTTAACACTTTAGCAAAGGATTCATATAGGATTTACTATATCACAACAGTAACTTATTTACAGGCCTATCTTACTTAGGTATCTAATGTACTTACATTAGGAGAGCAGCATTTATCCCATATTTGATATAGCATATGCACACAGACATAGTCAGCAAAAGGTACTTGAGAAAAATTCCCCTCAAAAATAGTGAAATACTCACTCCAGATGCCTTTGCAAGAAGCTGAAGGATTGAGCCTTGACAAGTGGGGGTATCGGCCCAGGATTCGTCATCACTTGGTAATCCTCCGAGTATGGCAACCCTGAGAGTGTGCTGGCTCTGAGAGTCATCCCACTCAGAAGGAGGTTGCTCAGCAGGAGCTCATAGGGTCTTGTTTTAGACCCTTGCTTATAGAGCCTCAAGAGAGTGGGCTTTAGTTATAGCAATGTTTCATCCTTGCCGTATTTTGGATTGGCGACTTTCTATGAAAATGTGAGAACAAGGATGATATTCAGGCAAAACTATAATTTCAAAGGCTATTCATAAAAATAAAAAAAAGCAGGATCTCATTAGGCAGCATGAGTTCCTGGGAGCAGACAGTATTTCTGATAAGTTCCAGAGGAGCTGAGCCTAGGTGCTGTTCATGAAGGCCAAGGCCTAACAAGCGTTTCTCAGATCCTAGTGTGGCCTGAAAAAGGCAGGGGAGTGGGAATGCACCACCACATGACTCCAGGAAACTCTCTGATTAACACCTTTTGCACTGCTGTGGGAGTCCAGGCTTTCAAAACCCTCTCAGAGGCTGAGCTGCATGTGCTCATGGGCTGCTCTGACGTGGTGCAGCCATGCAATGCGTAATCAGACTGCTGCAGACAGAGGTGTGAGAAGCTTTGCCAGCCCCTCTTTCTCCCAAGAGCTGCGCATAAACTCAGGCAGTGTTGGTCTACCACGCCTGTGCTTGGCCATATACCTCGTTGGTCCTCACCCTGTTCCATCAACTTGACCTCTTGGCTTTATTTTGGACCTGCCTCCTCTCTGTGGACTTGCCTGGTGATCTCTGAACTGTGGCTGACCCATGATACCATCACTGCTCTGTCCTCCTTGTTCCAGAGCCAGGCATCTGGCTGGATCCGAGAGTGACAAGGCTGTTCTTTCCTCTCTTCTCACCTTCCCCTGTCAGACCAGTCTTGCTGCTGTTGGACATACAGTGTCTGATACCATGAGCTACAATTGAATTGACATTTCACTGTTTTGGCATCTGTGATTGCCAAGTAATATACCAACTGGGCTCTATTTCTCAGAGAAGAGAAATCTGGGTATAATGTTGGCAATAAAGGTCTTCAGATGTCTTTCCATCAATGACACTTTTAGGAATACATAAGGAAAACCTCTTATATGAGTCACACTGTATATTTTTAGCTCCCTATGGCAGCAATCATATAATGATGGGCTGTTTTATTTTGCTTTTCTGTTTTATTTTGCTTTTCTGTTTTATTTTGCTTTTCTTCATCATCAGAGCAAATATCTTATAACCATACTTTGAAATTGGCCTGATGATATATGTGTCATATTTCATTGTGGGAATCTCATCTACCAGGCTGGTTTCAAGTGGAACATTGCACTGATCTTACCATCCTGGGATCACATTTTTGGTAGCTATAATCAGAAATTGTACTTGGATAAAAGAAAGTGAGTAGTACATTTAATTGTATGTGTATGCAGATATGCCTGCACTCTGCAAAACTTTTGCTTACTGCAAAAAATATTTAAGATAATTTCATTTGAGCTTTGGACCATGTAGGTATCAATAGTAACCAGGATAACTTGCATGCTTTGGCTTTTGTTTGTTAGTGTCCCTTAACCATGTCCTGTACCAGTAAAATTCATGACTTTTGAGTAAATGCAGACTGATCTGTATGCTTAGGCAGTTAACAAGTGCTGTGCCCACTGCCTTGACAGGCTAGATCCTGTTTCCTGTGAAACATTATGAATTACATGTAATGTACCTACCCCGTTCAGTGGTCAGATAGCATGGTGAGAAAAATGTGTTTAGGACAAATTTCCTTTTAAAAAATTAGTCTAGAATCTCTTCAATTTATTCTCCTACTGAATTTACTTCTGTGAAACAGCCAGTAATAGACAAATACTTACCCTTCCATAGAATATCAATGCTTTGAAAGTAACTACCATCTTCCTCTATGCTTTATTCTGTAGACTAACACCTGCTCAGCTCCTAGAGCATGTCACCATTGTACCAAGAGCCCACTGATATTTATCTGTCTTTGCTGTGTATTTCAGGTTTTTTTTAAAATTTCATTAGGAAGGATTTAGGGTGGAAAAGATATCTGGTGAAATTATAATCATTATGTAATTTTCTTTCTCTTACATGTCTGAAATCTTTGTTGCACAGCTGCCCAGATGCAAACACACAAACATCTTCATTATGCTGACAATAAACATTTTGTAATTTAAATAATAATTAAAAAAAAATAAGCTATATTAATAGAGTGAATTATTTACTTACTGTAATGCCTTTTTTCCAGTGATTCAGCAAAAATCTTTAATAGAGCAGCATGAGCAAGTAGTACTAAATATTAACCTTGACAAATAGTGTCTGCAGCTAGAAAATCAACAGCAGCTTTTACTCTATTTTTTTTCCTCAGAAGTGATATCTGAAGTTATATTACAGAAATAACATTTGTCATGTCTTGTCATGTTTGGTTAGATTGTATTGGCTAGAACTCAGGGGGGAAAGAGTCATTGCATGGGCATTTTTCTGAATTAAAAAAAAAAAGTAACTCTCTTCAGGTTGAATAGATTCTTTGTGCTGCATGTAGGTCTCTGATTGTCCCTGCAGTAACTGAGGAGTTTCTCAAAGACAACTGTCCTACCTCTCCAGATCACTGAAGCTGAGGTCAACACAACAACAACAAAAAAGTACATTGCATTTTAGTCAGTATTGTGACTTGTATGACCATTTCAACAGCTTCAAAACAGTAAGTGTAGAGTAAGGTGACATTATCTTGATGCAGTAATATAAAGCTGAAATAACTCTCCATTAAGTGTGTATAAGTAGTGTCTGGAACTTCCAAAGGATTGGTAGCATTGTTGTAGCAAAACCTTTTAAAAGGTAAATTCACATTTTCATAAGTATATAATCTAATCATTATTGCAAACTGTTGCAAGCTATTGGGTCTTTATCATATTCTGGTACTCAGATAGAATTCCGTAAGAATGAACTGAGTACATCAAAATGGAATATTTTGTCAGTAACAAAACAATTATTCAATATCATCAGTATTTTGATATGAAACTTATGGGTAGATCTTTTGAAATTGGATCCTATAGTCTTTCTCACTGCAAAACATGCATTAACTTTAAAGGTGAGTTTGGTTTAGTGAGGATTACTAAATACTAAACTCTTGAAAAGAAAATATAAATGGTATATAATTTAATCTGCAACATATTTTTTTCCTTTTTAAGATTCAGAAAACAGAAGTGGCTTTGGCTCTGTCAGTGCTATTGACTAAGTCCTATTTCTGTTACCTAGGCAATATGGGAAAACAGAGGAAATAATTTTAATCCTAAAATACTCGTGGAGTATCTGCAATGTCATGTAAGTTTAATTACCATCATACTAATATTTATGCATATATTTAAGGGGGCATCAGATGAAGTTAGTATATTTCATTTTAACAAATTCAAGCCTTATACTCTGTTCATAACATTATTTCTGCAGAGAATTTAATTTGTAAATACTTTAGGTATGTTTGAAACAATGTGAAGAAAGGCATACAAGCTATACTGTGAATGAGTGGTTAAAAAAGCCCAATTAAAATACACTCCCATTATTTGGTTTTCTACAGAATCAGGTACGTTATGCTTTTCCACACAGGAAAAAAAAAAAAAAAAAGATGATGGAAATCTAGGGAAAGAGACAAATATTATTTGTAAATACTGTATGACCAGGTCTCCAAAACACTTCATTAAAGCTACATGAAGGTTATTATAAATGCATTTGTTGAAGAGGCAGCTTATACTTAATGAAATAAATTTAAATACAGATATTGGCAGACAGTCAGTCATTGTTTGGCTGCTTTTATGAAAACAGCTCTTGAAAAATCTCCTTAAATTCCCATGGCTTCTGACTACAGTAATAAGATGCACTCATGCTTGCAGATATTTAGTGGTTTAAGTGGAACAGTGGGAGACAAGCCTGAATCTTATTCCTTATTTAATTTGAAGCAGGAGCTGACAGCAACCTTTTACATAGATCCTTGTGAGAAGCAAGCACTTAAGCCTAAATTTCTTTTAGCTTCTAGTGACAGCTTTTCTGGTATGTCTCCACAATGCCCCTCATGCTGAGTTAACACACAGCTTGACAAAGGGTCTACAGCTTGAATGTGATGTTTTAGGTCTTGTTGGTACAGCATTCTATTTGTCAACTGAGTTAGAGGAGCATTTGCTGAAATTTATTATTCTATTGTCCGGAACTGCTACAGACTAGTTCAAATGTTGATATTTCCCTTGAGATGCTAACAGAATGGTGCCAGTTTTCATTACTGTCCCTAAAGAAAACAGAAGTGGTATAGGCATATAAATTAATTAATATTTTGCTTTGATTACTTTCAATTATAAGCTGCAAATTTTTCTGTACTATAGCAACCTAGAGACATGAAAGACACTGGAAACACAAGAGAAAATGAAATTACAGAATTACAGACACACACAAAAAACACCCAAAACTGTATTTCTCTTAACATGTGAGATTAACCACACTGTTAGGCAAAATATGTCTCCTCAAATAAAAGCTGTGGTACTGTTCAGTCAAAAGAATGGTAAATAAAATATCTAATTATTAATAAATAAACAAGTTATCATGCTTGTTCACATTCTGTCCAATTCTTTTATGTTTCTAAGAGTTTTGGCAATTTTCCCCCTTTCTCTTAAAGAGCAAACTTGAACCCAACGTTTTTTATGCTACTCTGTTGTTCTGTATTCTTCATGGCCTGATCTTATAACAATAGGCAATGAATAGAATATTGTGAATCATTAGAAAAGTAGAGAAGCATCTTTAGTACCTTACAAAAGCACATAGGTTTAGAAATTGTGTCAGTGTGTAATATATTCTTGACTAATCTGCTCTAAAAAATCACTGCTGTTTTATACTGTTTCTGTTTCAACTATATGCCCTGTGCCAAAACCAACAATAAAATCAAAACAAACCAAACATTTATGATCTTCAGCAATGCTATGGACAGCGGGCTGAAAGCACCCTTCCCCCACATTTGAAAGTAAGACCAAATTGGCACAAATATCTGGAACACTTAAAGAGTAACGTCCACAGGTGCCTCAAAAGCCCAGAGAAATGGAGCAACAAGATCTCAGTGTACTTCAACTTCTTGTGCAGTCTTACACCACAGACTGGGGTCAGGCTGATTAGGCAGGACCTGTGAGAAGGGTCCTGATGGAGAATAAGCTGAGAAAACAAAGCTTATAAATTTATTGAGATTGGAAGAATCATTCAATCAACTGAGTGCCTGTTCATATATCTTGTAGTCAAATACATTTACAGTCACAGTACCAATAACTTCTCTTTAACTAAAGAATATTTTGTACTTTGCACTAGCGAATCTTTGTAGTAAATACAACAGAGGCATTTCAGGGGAAAGGCCCAGTAAATTGAAACCCAGGGAGATTTGGTAAATTCTGCAGCACTGCAAAACAAAAAACTGAAAGGACTATTTAACCATTATTTTGCTTCCCCTTTGATATTTTATGTTCAAATATTTTTGCCATTTCACCTTTTATATTTTCTTGAAAAGCAAAAACTTGTGTTGCCAGTAATCTAAAAGAGCAAATCACTGGATAAAGGAATATTTTAAATATCTAGACTACAATGTAGCATCCATGTTCTGTAATTCATTATATGTGCTATAATCATTCTGTGTTCTCATATCTTTTGTGATGACATCAATTCTGTAGGACACATGTATCTATTCCTCCATATCTTCATAATTACTGTACAGTATTCTTCATATCTTATGTCAAAGTGTGCATGATTGTTTTAAGGAAAATATTACTTTCCAAACTCTCTCTTGCTTTCCTACTAATGTCTGTAAGCTATACTGTAAAAATATGCTGATTTTTATATGTACTTTTTGAACATTACATCATCCTTTACTGTTTCAAAAAAAAATTTGGTATAACAGTCTTTATAGAAACCAGTACTAATAATACTAATACTAATGATTATTTCTGTGTTTTCTGGATACCTATCTAAGGGATAAAGAGGACTTATATCACTTAATAAAAACTTGAAGAAACATAGAGTGAATTGTAACATATAAGCAAGAGTAGATCAATTCTATTATATCATTAACTTCACCAAAGGGTAAAATCATATTTCGAAGGCAAAGATGAAGGAAAAGGCAGTACATGAAGCAAATCAGAAAAGAAATGTAATTTCTGAGTTTCCTGACACTAGGTAGTTTATGTGTAAAAATCTATGTTCCGTAAACAATCTTTTGCACTGTAATGTCTTATTCTGTTTTATGGTTATGAAAAAGAGAGAAAGGAATGACAGAATGAGCACAGCCAAATTTGTCCCATATATGGCCCTATTTCTTCTTTGACAGCATTACTATTCTCCATTAATTCTAGCAGCTTAAACTGTATTTGAACCCTTGAGGATGGGCAAGTGTGGGAATGGGTTGTTAAATTTAGGGTTTACATCACAAGCTACAAAATATATACATTTTAAATTAACTAAAGATGTGAGCACAATTAATCAAACAAAATCGCCTGAGCTACTTTGTGAAGTCTAAATCAAAGGGAGTGTTTGAATTGAATGATTTATACTGTAGGTATGGTTGTCCTTGTTTCACTTATTACTGGTGATTAGTGAGAGGAAGTCGTTAATGGCTCGAAAAGGCAAAGGGTTTTTACGGTATGTGGTAGGAATATTTCTTGCCTATTCTGTTTTCACCTCTCCACTTTGAATTACTTTTTATGGGCATGTTTTATTTTTAATTATAAAATTATAGTAAATTGCTAGAAAATACTGCACAAGTTGAAGGGAGAGACTCCCTCTACTGCTATGGTTACATACACATGCTCTTATTCAAAACAAGTTTAGATCCTACTTTGATGAATTTTCACTGCATTAAGGCATCCATTAAAATATTAATTAAATGCACAGTGTGAAGTCTTGGCTTGACTTTAGGCATAAGGAATCACAATTTCTTATGGCTAATTCCCAGTCTTTATCTGTTATGATAAACTAAACCCACAGTAATAGGTCAGCAAAGAGCAATTTATAACTTAAGTTACAGGACAAAATTGTGTTGCTCTTTGTCTACAGCTCAGGAGAGGTGTAGGTTGCCAAGAAGGGTAGGTTCTTGGCAACTATCAGAATTGCTAAAGAACACGTTACAGAGGCAAAGGATCTGTAATCCAGGCTTAAATTCTTACAGTGTGAGATATCAAGAAAACGATCTTATTCCAGTATATCATTTAACTTAATGCATGTGATGTGTTTGTGGCACAGTATTCTGCTCATAGTTGATTGGATCCAGTTTGTATGTTCAACAAGAAAAACATTATTTACATAATTTACTTCAATTATTCATGATGTATCTCTCCTATTAAGTCATAACTGTATTTTTGACCAGTGTTAATGAGAAAGAAACATAGGAAGCTAAAAGCTTTCCTGCTGTTATCATCAACTGGCAGACATCTAACAGAAGTACTCATTTCACAAGGGGCTGATTTAAAATAAATTAACTTTGGAAGACCTTCCTCACAGAAAATACAGGGAAAACCCCCGAAACTTTAATACAGGGATCAGGATACTTGCTTTTGCTTCCTCCCCTATGTATGGTTAGAAAATTGTGATTTCCAGTAGCAGCTGGGCCCAGCTGTGGCAGAGCAAAGGACTGACAGAAGACATTGAGTCTAGAGGAGAAAAAAATAGATGATTTGGCAGAGAAAACAAATTTCTAATAAAACTCTCCATGACAGCTGTTCAGAAGCTATCAATGTAGTAATAATTTTTGAAGAAGAAATATGACAATTAGATGAAATGCAAGCATGTTCCATGGAGGTTTGAGGTATGTGCCCATACAGATGATGTCTTCATGGACATGGACCTTAACCAGTTGCATTGGTTAAAGAAGTAATTGGGATCTGCTATCAGGGAATATTTACTGAGTTAAAAAAGGTATTATTAAAGCCTAATTAAATTATTTTCCTCTATATTCTCTGTCTTTCCATATATCTAGAAAGTTGCATACTACACAGTGAAACTGGCAATTAAGCTACATTTACATAGTGACTTAATATAATCACAGTCTGTTTAAAATTGCCAGAACAATGCCCAGATTTTTTTTCAGTGGGAATATACGTATATTCATATGTTCTTATAGATAAATATGTATGCATATTTAACTGCCTATAAGAGTTCAGGCATGACTACTTTCTATTCTGATTATGTACAAAACTGTTCCTACAAGCTATTCAGAGTGTTTACAGCTTTTAGATAAACAGCAACAACTATTTAATATATATTACATATATTCTTACATATTTGATTCTTTCTTATTCCTAATAAAAATTCAGGCATACAAGTCATGATTTTGTGAAGAAAATACATATGGAAGTATGAATTTCATGTAAAGTGTAGTTTGTTTGCTCGTTGCTTTGATTGCTTTTGATATATAACTTTAATAATTTGTTTTTCAATAAAGAGAGGCTAAAAGTTATCATTCACAAAGCTTGTGTTAGCATGCTTTTCTCTATGAATAACAACCTACAGAGTACAGGACAGTAAGAATAATTCCATTCATTTTTCCTCATCCTCCCAGGCCCTCCCATCTGTTAACCTTCCAAGAATTTTACTTGTTTATCTTGTTCAAGCATGCATTTAAATCTTCCTTGTGAATACTTAGTTTCTTCTTCCAGAAATAAGTGAGATTTTAGAGTAACAGTTTGAACTACTTTCCCCTTTAGGATATTTCTTAATTTGACTATGGGGTCATCATTGCATTCAACTTTTTAAGTCTGCCACCTTGCTGATACTGTGATTTACTGTTGTCTACTGTAATTTCTTATTAACTCCCATTGATTGTCTTGTTTCATTTAGCTATTATTATTGTCATTATTGGTGTTGTTGTTGTTATCATTGTTATTATTATTCTTTTTTGCAGTCATTTAAACTTTGAAAGTTTCTGCTCACGTTAGGCAGAATCCCACTGCTTACTGCTGAATATTTCTTTACTGATATGTATGTTTATTACCACAGCATGATTTGTTCTTTCATTACCTTTTTTGATTCTGCCCTGTGATTTGACATGTGCTGCCAATATTATAAGTCCAAGTCTGGGGTTGCAATTGCTGACCATGGGTACCAGTAGACCAGCTGGGTGGATGAGTTTGCTGATTCTACATAACTGAGAGTATGAGATATTTCATATTCTGCTCCCACTAGGTGGGAATCAACAGTTGGTTTGGAAGGCGAAGGAAATATCTAGAAGTAAAATTTTACTTGACAGCTGTTCAAAAGCTATCAAGGAATCTTATACCACAGGATGAAGAAATATTCTCTGAAGCAGAAACATGACAACTAAATGAAATGCAGCTATGCTACATGGAGTTTCCATATGAGTTTGTCTCCACTGCCAAAAAAATTTAGTTACAGAATGACACTAGGGTCCAAACAGACAAAGGGAGACTGTCTGGCTGTGCAAATGCATGATGTGATCTGGAATCCAAACCACTTAAAAAGGGAGGTGTTACTACCCGCATAGTCCTTCACTATATTGCAGACATTTCATTTCAAATTTGTTTAAAATGCAAGCTAAACCTCTTCTCCTTTCATAAGTAATTCTATAGGAGTTATGTACTGTGTTGCAGCCTCAAGAGGATATAATATCAACCACAAATATACTTTATCCTATAGATTTTGAGATCATATGCAGATACTAGTTTAAAGTATGACATACATATTCTTGTAGAGTTCGTTACCTTCCTTTCTCCCTCTCTTATTTTCTCTGTTCCTTCACACTTGAAAGTCATTCCTGATCAAAGTATTTATATGGTCTCCAATTCTACAAAACCTCTGCAGATACCAACCTTCCTTGCTGGACAGCAATTCCTGTGACCAGTTAGGATCCAATTAGTAAGAGATGCCTCTCCTTGAATTAAGGTTCAAGTGAGACCATAGGCCAAAGCACAGATTTTATTTAACAGTAAATGTGAGGTGGAGAGAGAGATGAGAGGAGCATGGGGGAGAGAAAGAGAAAGCGAGTGAGAGAGAAAGGTTAAGCGAAGATATCACCACCACATGGAATCCTTCTTCACCCTGGTCTGCTCGGTGGTGGGGGTCCTAACGTGTTCTTTTGGAGGTACCACTTCTATACAGTCCAAGTCCCAGGTATCCAGAGGTGTACATGCTGTTCCCAGAACTTGGGATGACATGTGTAAGCAGCTGCTTCCTTTCTCACAGTTTAGGTGAGACACAAATTCCCACAGCCACGGCGGGAATTTTTGTCCAGATAAGTTACCCAGCTCTGCCTCACCAATCCTGGCATGCTCCTGTTGTTGCTGTCTGCACTTCTACCCCAGTCACCCTAGTGGAATTTTGTCTGGTATGCCAAACCCTCAGCTGCATTTAAGTATGGTATTAACACCATTCTCCTTGCCATCTCTGCTTAAGTTCCTGTTGTGGTGGCTTATCTTGTAGAAACTTCCTTCTTTGACAGTGTTTGAGACAGTTTGTTGTGTTTCTCTAAGTCCTCCCACCAGTGTGGTTGTTTTTAGCTAGCCATGGTAACTTTTCTCCTTTATCATGAAGAGGGTGATAGAGAGCAAGTGTGGGGAAATGCTTGTCTCCTAACTGGTTTCATCTAATACTTCACAAAACTTCAAAATTTATTTTCTACTCTAAGGACGTGATCCAGAATTCAGTAAGAACAGTCCCAGATTAGACATTCTAGTTATTCTGGTGTCTGCAGACTTGAAAAGCTTTGACTTGTTTCTCTAATAATGAGAAGAAATCTTGAGTGTTGTTCTGGTGAATTAATTTGAACTTTCAGATTTAAAAATGGTGTGTGTTCTCCAATGAAATAATGAAAACTGTATTAGACACAGTCCAGTTAACTGTTGGCAAGGTAACTCCACATGCCTCAAAATATTCAATTTTTTTATTTGATTGATGGAGTTTACAGCCACATGTTTTGAAGCAAAACTTGTATCAGTATATTTAGTTCACACACAGTTCAGATATAACATATAATACACACGTTCATACACAGCAGTGATGGAAACAATGCTTTGATAAAATAAGATGTATTGCACACAGAGAACACAATTTTTGACCTCCTGCACATTAATTAAAATTACAAATATTTTTATTCATTTAAATAGCTATAAATCCACATTTTATTCTTTTGCTTAATTCTTATACTAAAATTTATTTCTAACTTTTGCTTGTGCCTATATGTCTAAAACATATGGAGCAATTCTACAACTTCTGCAGCCTTCTCTTGTTGAAGGAGAGAATCTGAAGTTTTCCATGAAAGTCTAGTGATATATTTCAAAATTGCAGTTGATTTGTAATATAAGTGTAATTCTCACTTCAGAATCAGTTTATTTCTGAAGGATTCCTGAGAGACTTTTCAGTCTCAGAAGTAAGAATTTAATAGAATTTTACCTCGCTGACAGAACCAAATAGGCAATAGCAGTAAGATAAACAACATTTTAATTTTAGCAGGCTGAAATCGAAACTGTCAATTTGATGCATTTCAAAATTTATGATCACAACCACACCTGAAAACAGGATTTTATAATATGTTCTACAGAATTCAGCTTAAAAAAAATGCTATCACATTATTATTTCTAGTGAATTTAATTACAAGAATGAAACTGCTGTGTATTGATTTTTAATATCATAAGCTTTGAATAGCCAAAAAGTACTTTGTTAAGTTGCTGCTTATTTTTTAGCATTAATTTATTGCAGAGATAATTACATGTTTTTCCACTAGAAAAATCTGTCTTTTGATGGCTTAGATAAATACAGCTATTGAACAGTATAACAGAATAATTTACAAAGGTATGCCATTATTTTTCTTGTCGTTTTTAATGGAAATCAGGAAACAATGAGGATTTGGGAGTGGAAATCCAAGAAAGAATTAAGGTGCTGAAGCATGTCCAGAAAAGGACAATGGAGCTGGTGAAGGGTCTAGAGCACAAATCTGAGTAACAGCTGAGGGAGCTGGAGTTATTTAGTCTAGAGAAAAAGAGGCTCAGGGGAGAACTTATCTTTCTCTGCAACTACCTGAAAGGAGATTGCAGCTTGGTGAAGGTCTGTCCTTTCTCTGAAGTAACTTTCATAGAAGGTTGAACAGCACATGGTTGATTTAAGTTTGTTTAGAATAGATGGAGAAGGGAAAATGTCTCAGTTAGTTGTGATTTCGGTGTTCAGTTTTAAGAATCAGGATTTTTGTCCCAGCATTCTTTCAAAAATTATTGCACATGTACAAGTACACAAAGTTATACCTCTTCCCCTACCACAAACAGTAAATAATGTAGATTTTCAGTGTAAGCATTTCTTTAAAGAAGAAAAGATGAGAATGCTAATAAAGCTGACACTTTTGCAGGTGGCTTTTAGATCACATAATTTTAATTCAGAATGTAGTTTCTGTCTCATTAATAAAGAGAGAAAAGATTAAAAATAATTTTAAAGGGATTATAAAATACTGAAAAAATTATTTTTCAAATCTGAAATGCAACCTATTATTGGAATTAACTTATTTTCCCTCAAATATACAGAAATAATCTACATTTATTTCTTTTCTTGAAAGCTTTCATTAAAATTCTTAGTAATGCTTCATTAGCTCTATAGTATTAAAGAAATTATGCAGCATTTTCTTTGGTTTTAAGCTGAAAGGAAAAGATTTAATGAAAAAGAAGCTGCAGAACATGGCCAAATAACTAACAACTTTAGTTCAAAGGAACATACATATATTTGCACACATATATATGTAATGTTATCCTAATACAGCTCATTTGTGTTTCCGTATCATATTAACTACCAAGCAAGTTTTGATCATTTATGAGTGCTGAGGTTAATGCATTTAGTTAAGGCTAAGAACTCATTTTCATATAAGAATGTGACTATTCAGCTGCATCTTTTTTATTCATTTCACATTTGTTTTACTGTAACTGAAGTTTTTAATGTAGCTTCTGAAAGTTAGTATGTCTGGTCTCCATTCTAGAATGGAGAGCAATTGATTAGCAACAGGTAAGGGAAAATAAAGTAGAAATTAAGTATTTAAATGACTATCTGAATTTTGTTAAACTCCATTCCACCATTCAGGTGGAATAGTATAAACTGGTTCTTAACAGCTGAGCTTGGGGGTAAAATGGGTTTCACAAACTACATGAAGATCTACTGAAGGAAGTTTTTTTCCCACAAAACTCAATAGCTCAAATTTTGTGTCAGAATAGGTAACACAGAGGCTGGAAAACATATCTAAAAACCGTGGTAAAGTTTCTGCTCAGGATTAGCTGAAGGGAATGATTGGAGATGTTTTGTACAATGTCGTTGATACTTATAATATCAATTATACATTAAAAAGTATAATTAACATTTTTGTCATGTTTTGATGAGGTAAAACTCAGCACCAAGTATTATGATTGTCTTTGCTAAAAATGGTCTTTGGTGAATTTTTTTTTATATCACCTTTCTTTATTACTGAGATGAAAACTGAGCTGACTAGAATTTAGACCAGACCACTGGATTCTGCTCTGTGCCAGACCTGAAATGCAGGCACCCTTTTAAAAGCAACCAAGGTGAAACTTCCCCACAGCATTTTTAGAAGAAACTCACATCCTTGTCTACCCCACAATGACCTACAACCTTTCGTTGTTATACATGTGCTACATTCACAACTTTAAAAGTAGCATTAGTAGGATGAATTAGATTCACAGACTAGTCTAAAGGTGTTGTCTAGTCAATAATAATGCAAACTGAACAGTAAATAATGCAAACTGGACAGTAAATAATGACATTCTAATGTCATTTCAAAGCTCCTGCTAGTTTTCTTTCCGCAAACTAGGTTTTTTGTTGACAAAATAAAATGAGAAAGTTACACATGTAACACAAGTTACTTTTTATTTCTTGATTATAATTGACCAAGAAATAAAAAAGAAACCTCTGGTTATTTAAGGTCTGGTTCTAATACACTTATTCATGTTGAACAGTTCCTTAAATTGTGAATAATCTCAGTAAGAGACTTAGGTCCCCATTTCATTTTAAAATCAATACCAATGTACATTTTAAAAACAATTAATGAGAAGCAGTTCATGAATGATTGGCAGAAGGTAAGGTAAAATAAAGTAGAAAGTGATTCTTTAAATGAGTATCTGAATTTTGTTGAACTCCAATATTGACTCATCATAAGAATGTCTTCCTGATGCAGAGGAAAGAAAGACGTTAAACTGCTGTTCCTTTGCTGTCTTAGAGAACTGGAAATCCAGGAAAACTGGATAATTAAGATAAATTGAAGAAAAATAAAGATAAGAAGGAAAGATAAAAAAAGAAAGAGAAGAAAAGAAGAAGTAAAAATAACTCGATTTTAAGTAATGTCGTTAATTTATTACCTGTATAAATGGAAAAATAATTACTAATGTATTTGTATAGCATATGAACTACCAGTCTGAGTATGGGATTAAGACTAACAAGTCGTGAGTTTCTGAACTATAGTCCTATGTACAGGGCTAATTTCCATTTCCAGATTAAACTGGCCTCTTTGTTGAAATTCATTTTCTTTGCAGAAAGCCTGAACACTTGACCTGAATGTGAATAGGCTATGCAGACACTTAGGTATATAAACCTCTCTAATTCTCTACTTATTTGCAACTTCAGTTTATAAATGAAATAGTAGTGTGTTCAGCCACTGTGCTCCTGAACAACTTCCATGTTACTCTTTCTTTCTTGTCTGTTATAAGTATTATCTGTCATGTACCTAACTGGAGTACTTACACATCTCAAAATTACTACATCGCTTTTCTCATGTAGCATACAGGTAAAGCCTAACATATATAAAGGTTCTTTTTTAATTTTTTCTCCACTTGTAAAGCAGGTCTGACAGCTGTCTAAAATTTACTGTGCATCAGTAATGTAGGCAGATAAGACAGGATCCAAAGGATCTAAAAATAAATCAAATTAGCTTGCCTTTTTTCCTGTCTTTATAGTTAAAGGATTTCAGCTTTTATTACTACTTTCTCAGTTCGATTACCCTACCTTTGAAATAACACTGGCCCTACAACTACCTTTCTATGCCTTCACTCTATATCACATACTATCCTCCTCTCACCTTCCATTATTTACCTTCAAAACCATGAAAATTTGGCTATCAGGGCTCTAAGTTCAGCAATGGTCTTTGTAACCTCTTTCTTCCCTTCCCAGGAGTTTGTGCTGGGATCAAGGTCATCTTGATGAGACATATCAATGTAACCTAGGATCACACTCTGGTGGATAGAGCAGTGTGAGAACACTGTGATAAAACTTGTCTAGAGTCTCCTTACCTCCCTTGGGAGGTGTAGTTGAGCTCAGTCAGTCACCCTTATTCTTTCTGTGAGCTGTGGTCTGTGTATCCCTATGCCTGTCCATGTACCTTGCTGATTTTGTAATTTTGGTTTGCTGATGTGACTCACAGCTTGATCTTAGACCTGCCTTGCCACTGTGGACTTGCCTGACTATTATTGAACAGTGTCTGATAGAGGTTCCTGTCTCCAGACATGTTATCTTCGCTCAAACGCTGTGGGACTGCATCCTTTGGTGATGAGGACACTGCTCCTGTCTGACTCATTGAGACCCCTGGCTCCCAGTTGGCCTTCCTTTGAGAAGTCTGTCCTTGCTGCACCCTGACACTACCATGTCTATATTTCTGCTGCATGAAGCCTTAATGCTCCACTCTGTTGTCATAAATTTCCACAGTACCTTGCTTCTTCACTCGTGCTACTATCTTTTTATTATTTTGTTGCCATCTTTTTGCCTTTGTCTAGCATTTTACCCCAGGCTAATGCAGCCCTGTCTTTCTTTGCCCAGTTTGAGATTTACCTGTGACAAGAATGACATAGACATGTTTCACTTCTTTTAACTGCATACCAGTACTCACGTATCTGATTCCAAATCTCAAAATTTCTTTAAAGACGGAAAATAAAATGTGTTGGTGCACAATTTTATTAATTTTAACTTCTTAATGTCAAGTTTTAGCTATCTACATGAAACTGAGTGTGGCGAGATTCTTGACGATATTAACAGAAGAATATATTATATTTTCTAAGAAGCAAGCTGTAGTAATCAGAATTTACACTACTGGGAATAGATCTGCAAAGTAATAACTAGCAGAAAATGTTTACAGAAAGCTTGGGTTCATGGCTTTGTGGAAGATTATTTTGCTATGTAATTAATTTCCAAAAATGCTTCTAGTGTGAAGAAAAAGTAGAGAACTAGAAATCAGCTGCAATGGATAGTTGCAAGGGTGTTTTCTTCTTTTGTTATTTTTAAGGATATTTGTTACAAAAATTTGAAGAATCAAGCATTTTTACGGGAAGTAAGAGAATGAAAAGAAGAACTTTGCAAAAGAGAGAAGAGATATTTCTATCACTAATAAAAATTTTAGGATAGTGTATAACTATGTACTGCCAAATATTTTAAGAAGATACTAAGCTACAGGTTTGCTCAAATCCAGTGTTTTCTGCATACATTCAAAAATAAAGCCTTGCAGTCATGAATGGAGACACCCCAAAGTCAATACCTTAATTAAATGCCTAAACTGCATGGGACAAATCGGCTGCCTCAGAACTATTTACAGTGCTGGGAGCCTGCACAGGTAAAGGTGTACATCTTGCCTCTTTAATATTGATTTAGTGTAACACGATTTTTGGAGGCACTGTGGTTCAAACGCAAGAAAACTTTCTAAGTGGGCACTCAAGGTCGGTTTGTATAACTATGTTATCTTTAAACTTCTTTAGATGAAGATAAATTTAAAGCAATGAATTAGTAGGTAGAAGACTTATCTGTGATGTAGAAGATCTGCTGATAATATTACCTTCTGGCGGGACTGAAAAAACCATAGTTCAGTCACATTTTTCTGAAAGTTTTTTTCATCTTTAAGTTATAGATTATGGAAAGGATATAGATTTTGACTGAACTTGTTCTACTCTCTACAAAAAAAGCTGAAAACTAATTTGGCTAGAGAATAAGGCTGAACACAACAGTGTCTAGTAGCTACAGTAATCCTTTAAAAAATGGGGACAAGACTATCCAATATTTATTCCACAGCCTGATTACAAATTTTGTGTGAATAAAGCTTTGCAAAAAAATACATGTCCTGTTTTTGGCATGGGAAGAGAATCCATTTTGCAATCCAGTCCTCCCTCTAGCCACTCAGATACAGAGTGACGGAGTCAATCCAACCAGCTTTAGTAATAAACTTCTGCTGAATAGTTGAGCCTAAAAAATGTATGGATCCACAGATTTTACAGGCTGAAATAATCAGCAAATAATTTTGAGAATCCAACAGCAAAACTAGCTGATCATGGGCAGGCATTCACATCTGTAAAGCAACATACCATTTTCTCAGCTGTGTCAACATGATACTAAAGCTACACTGGAAATCAACTCAAGGAACTGATCATATTTCTATATATAAAAACAGACTGTACAGAAACAAGTGACTAATCCTTTTAGAAAGTAGGGGAATGGGACTCTGTGAGGTTGTTTTGCTGTTGCAGCCCCATGTGTCATTGCATCATGGCTTGAAATGCTGCGGGTAGAAACATAAGTAAAATTTCAGATTCCTGGGGAATTTTAATGATGAATGTTAAGAAGACTGCAGAAATTAGGTCATTTCACATTTTAAAAAGGGCAATTTTGAAGACCTGAGTCTTGATTTTAGAATCCATGTTTTAATATAGCTTATCATAAAATCAGTTTAATGCAAAAAACTCTGAACAACCCAGATGCTTGATATACCAAGCTTATCTTGTTTCAGGGGTTTCCTTCAATGTGAAGTACTACTTCCAAAGTTAGAGAACTGGCAAAATTTGTACTGGTTTCAGCTGGGATAGAGTTAGTTTCTTCTCAGTGGCTGTTACAGTGCTGTACTTTGGATTCGGAAGGAGAATGATGGTGCTAACACACTGATGTATTGGGTTTTTGCTAAGTCATATTTGTCCTTATTTTATTTTGTTACATGCTCTGCCAGTGAGGATGTACCCAAAAGAAACTGGGAAGCACTATACCTGGGTCAGGTGGCCCGAACTGGGCAAAGGGATATTCCACACCATAGAAGGTCATGCCTAATATATAAACTGAGGGAAGTTACCTGGAAGCACAGATGATCTGGGTTTGGGAACAGGGATCTGGCATGGGTCAGCGGGTGGTGAGTACTTGCCTTGTACATCACTTGTCTTTCCCTTTTTATTATCATTATTTTTACCATTTACCATTATTACTATATTTTACTTTATTTTCAATTATTAAACTGTTCTGATCTCTTATCCAAGTTTTTCTTGAATTGTCCTCCCCATTCCCCTGGGGTAGGGAGAAAGAAAGGGGAGGCTGAGCAAAGGGTTTCATGGCGCTCAGTTTTCAGCTGGGCTTAAATCCATGACAGGATTATATTTAGAATCCTTTGCCAGATTCAGTAACAACAAATCTCATTAACAAGTCTGGGAGCTTGTTAATTTCTATAGGTTCAAAAAATAGAAAATTAATTTATATATAGATATATATATACTCCCCATTTTTATTCTCTTCTTTTCCTCATTTATCCTATAAATTTTTTTTCAGAATGTTTTCCAACATGTCATGAAAAGATACTCAGAGACACTCATCTTTCCATTTTCTAATGGAATCCATTGCCACTGAAGTTAAAAGTTGAATGAAACAGTTATGATTGATTGTACCTTGTCATAATTTTCAAAATATAGTTAGCTAACTAACAAATAAAAGATGCAGGCAGCACATTGCTCGTCAGTCAAAATGGAACAAAAATTATACAAAAATTAATCTTAAGCAAGTTCAGTATATTACTGATCTGATTATACTACTTGTGTTATGATCTGACAGGTTCTGATTATACTATGAACTTCTCTGACATGATGTATCTATTACTTTGTTCAGTTTAGTGTTGTAAATAAAAACATTGTCTTTCAAGTGTAAAATTGCTTGAATTCTGATTCAATGATTTCCCATAGAAAACAAAAATGGGTAATGTGATCTGTTAAGCCATTTATGACATTACATGTTCACTGTCAGCTTTTCTGTCCAGCTCAACAAATCCTGGTTAAATCCCTTGCATGCATTAAACCAATCTGAAAGATCAATGGGACTGACAAAAGTATGATTTTCTATTTCATAACTGACTGATATTGGCAAATATGAAAAATATGAAAATATGTTAGGAAAATTTTCATTACTAATACATTGAATACAATGGCAGAATGCTTCAGAACATCTAATTTCTATTCACTTAGCTGATGGTTAATGTGTTGACACTGATTATTTTTGATGCTTTTCCTATTTGATTTTTGTTGAATTTGCTCAATAGAAAAAAGCGTTAAGCAGAAGACATATAATTAAATATGATCAACTCCCAGTCAACCCTGAAATTATACCGGATCTCCTGCTTCAGCTGGATCCCAATAAATCCATGGGGCCCGATGGGATTCATCCAAGAATCCTCACAGAGCTGACTGATGTCATCGTAAAACACCTCTCAATGATTTTTGAGCAGTCTTGGGAAGCTGGAGAGGTCCCAACTGACTGTACACTGGTGAACATTGTCTCACTTTTCAAGAAGGGCAAGAAGGTGGACCCCAGAAATTACACATCTGTCATTCTCACTTCAGTGCCTGGTAAAGTTATGAAGAAGATTATTCTCGGAGGTATTGAAAAATGCCTGAAGGACAACACAGTCACTGGTCACGGCCAGCATAGCTTCACGAGAGCAAAATCCTGCTTATCAAACCTGATTTTGGTTTATGACAAGATAACCCAAGTAGTTGATCGAGGAAAATCACTTGATGTGATCTTTTTGGATTTCAGCAAAGCTTTCAATATTGTCTCTCTTGGTCTCGTTCTGGACAAAACATCCAGCACTCAGCTGGATAAACACATCATGTGATGGGTGAGCAACTGTCTCATGGGTCATGTGCAAAAAGTTATAGTGACTGGGGTGATACCAGATTGGTGACCTGTCACTCGTGGGGTTCCATAGGGCTCCATCCTCAGCCCAGTTCTCTCCCATAGCTTCATAAATGACTTGGATGCAGGACTGGAAGAGATACTGAGCAAGTTCACAGACAATACAAAACTGAGAGGAGCTGTTGACTCCTTTGAAGGCACAAAGGCCCTGCAGAGAGCCCACAAAAAATTAGAGGATTGGGCAATCACCAGCCATATGAAGTTCAACAAGCAAAAGTGCTGGATTCTGCACCTGGGACGGGGCAACCATGGATGTACAGAGAGACTCAGGAATGAGACGCTGGAAAGCAGTGCTATGGAAAGAGACCTGGGGGTCCTGGTCAATGGCAAGTTGAAGATGAGTGAGCAGTGCCCTGGCACCCAGGAGGGCCAACCCTGTCCTGGGGGTCATCAGCCCCAACATCTCCAGCCAGGCAAGGGAGGGGATTGTCCCGCTCTGCTCTGCACTGGGGTGACCTCACCTCTAGTCCCAGGGGCAGTTTTGGACACTGCAATATAAGAAAGATATTAAACCATTAGAGAGAGTTCAAAAGAGGGCAACAAAGATGGTGAAGGGCCTTGAGGGGAGCCGTATGAGGAGCAGCTGAGGTTCCTTGGCCTGTTCAGCCTGGAGAAGAGGAGACTGAGGGGAGACCTCACTGCAGTCACAGCTTCCTTGTTAGGGGAAGAGGAGGGGCAGACACTGATCTCTTATCTGTTGGATATTAGAAAAAGATTCTTCACGCGGGGATTGGTTGAGCAATGGAATAAACTCCCCAGGGAACTCATCAAGTCTGACAGAGCGCAGGAAGTATTTGGACAACACTTTCAGGCACATCGTGTGACTCTTGGGGATGATACAGTGCAGGGCCACAAGCTGGACTTTGATGATCCTTGTGGGTCCCTCCCAACTCAACATATTCTGTGATTTTGTGATATACAATGCAGGTAATTCTTTTTCTGTGTTTATCTATGCCCTAATATGTTTCTAACTTTAAATCTTTATTTGTATTTTCCTTATTTGACCATCTTCCAAGTCCAAACGATTTAACAGAAGGGTAAATTTGCTTCTCTGCAATTTCTTTTTAGAATTGTAGGAAATAACCCAAAGTAGTCTTTTTTTGTTCCACAAACAAAGGTCAAGAAATGTAGCAAATTAATAAAGACTAAATTTTGATCATAACACAGAAGAGGTATCATTTCATGACCACAAAGAGAAATTTGGGATTGTAAATGCAATCTGATTTGGTTTTTAATGGACTTAATTACATTATTTAGCCTTCAGATTTTTTGCCTTTTTTTCCTAATTTGGCATTAGTTTAAGATACTCTCCAGTGAGGTTAGAAGTGGCCTTCAATCCTAAAGGGGACAAATGAAAGATTTTAGATGATTAGAACTTCAACAGCGCATTGACAGGTAAAATAAAGAATGCTATTGAACTTTAAATTAACCTTTTCCAATAGTTTAGTTCTACTAATAGCATGCATATGAGAGGAAAAAGAAAAAGATGAATTTTTTTTCTAAAGTCAGGAAGTTTTGAAACCACAGGCAAAATAATGTCAAGATGGTGAGAAGTTACGGGTCCTAAATAATCTGCCACATGATGGTTGCAGGAGTGATATGAAATAGTCTATCTCATCTTCAGGGACATTGTTGTTATTTGGTTAAATGTCTGCTTTTTAGGCTTGCAGGAAGAAGCATCTGTGGCCTCAGGTCACAGTTAGTTAGGCCCCTATACTCACATGTACACACAGAATAGGGACTCCCTCACGCAGGAAAATTAAAATTCGTGTTTAATCAGAAGGCAAGCCAGACTGTACTGATTTTGTGCAGTGATCAGCAGACAGACCATTTTATCCCTTTACCTCTCTATGTTCCTAATCAAACCACCAGAGTTTCTAAAACATCATTTTTCCCTTAAACACCCAATAGTCAGTTTTGCACAATACCCAAATGCTTTCCTTCTTAAACCCATGGTAAACCCTATACCCTTGGGGAGAAACACCTTAAGCCCTGGGGTGACCTGGAGAGCTGTCAGAGCCGACTCCTGCACACTGGGATGAGGATCACCTGAACAAGCTCTGGTGGAACCTGGAGAAGGGTTGCAATTCTGAGCGAAATATTCAAACCTGCCTGCCCTGTGGCCTTATAACTCCTCTGTGGTCATGGAAGTGAGCTGTTTATCAACTAACCCTTCACTGAGTACCTGTCAATGTCAGACACAGTCAGTATAATCACAAACTGGTGACCTGGTGAAATTAATGATCATATTTGGTCTTTACAGGAAATCATATTTAGCATTAACTTAGTTACACAAAAACATAAAAATGTCCTTACTGGTTCAAATTAAATATCTCTTCAGCTTAATAAGTATATCAGTTAATAAGTATGTCTCAACATATACTTCAGTAATTAACTAAAATGTAGGAAAGAACATAAGAATAGAATATAAACAGAGCACACCTTCCTCAGTGGTTTGGTAGAACCAGAGATTGCACCTAGACCATGATAGCAATGAATGCTTTCTATCCAGACTTTTGTAAGAACTTTGACGCCTTTTCCCACAGTGTGCTTCTGGAGAAACAAGCTGCTTCGGCCTTGGATGGACTTCTTCCTCTCTGGGTAAAATCTGGCTGGTTTGTCAGATCACAGAATGTTGGTGAATGGAGTTAAACTCAGCTGGAGGCCAGTCACAAGTGGTGTTCCCCAGGACTAAGTACTGGTGTCAGTCCTGTTTAATGTATTTTTCAGTGGCCTGAAAGAGGATATCACAGGTTAATTTGCAGGTGACCCCAAATCAGACATGAGCGTTGATCTGCTGAAGGGTAGGAAAGCTCTACAGAGGGATCTGGACAGGCTGGATAGATGGGCTGAGGACAACAGAATGAGGTTGAACAAGGCCAAGTGCTGGATACTGCTCTTGGATCACAACAACCCCATGCAGAGCTACTGACTGGGGGAAGAGTGGCTGGAAACCCTCCCAGCAGAAAAGGACCTGGCAGTGTTGGTCTATAGCAGCTGAACATGAGCCAGAGTATGTCCAGGTGGCCAAGAAGGCTAGTGACATCCTGGCCTGTATCAGAAACAGCATGGCAGAGAACTTATTACTTGGTTTTAAATTTTCTTCCCACTCATTTCACTGGATGATCCATAGATTTTATAGACAACTGTCATATTTCCCCTCACTTACATCTTTGCTAGGTTGGGCTGAATAACTCTAGATCTGCACCGTTTCTGACATTCTTAGTTCCCATACTTGTCTTTCCCTTTTGCAGGCCGAGAACTGAACCACACAAAATACTGAACAAGTGAGTGCATTAAGTGTTGATGCACTATTCTGATGATGTTTTCCATTGATCAGATCAAGAGAGTATTTTGGTCTCAATGCCCCTTTTACAACAGCTGAGTTTTAAGGCAATCAACAGGGGAATCTGAAACAACAGGTATCCTGGTGGCAGCACAAATACTTGAATTGACACTTGCCACTTTATTTCCTGTATGCCAAAAACCAGTTGGAGAAAGTCCACAGTTACTTTCTTACAGTTATGTGTGGCTATACTAGACAGCTGGAACTCTTCTGCCAGTAAGTATTATGAATAACAGCAAATTCAGTGACAAGTGACAGTACAGTTATTGAACTTCTAGGAGAAAATGATTCAACTTCTCTTGAATTTGTGTCTTCATTATTGTGGTAGACAGGTCTTTATAATGAATATTTTTGTATATGTCATATTTTATTCTTTATTTTTGGTTCTAATATATGGTATATATATCACACAATGTTCTGCATACAGTTAATATTTTTATAATATTATGTATATCTATATTATATATGCTGTCATATTAACACGATGTTATATATATATATACAGATTTTTATATATGTATAGCTATACATTTATATTTATGCACCTTTAATAATAAAACAGAATCCAGATCTGTCAGCTTTTCAGAGCTACAGTGGCTTTGTCTAATCAAGGGGTCTGTACTAAGCACCAGTTACTATGGAAACCTGAAAAGATTGGAACTCAAATAAATGTGTTGCCTAACAGTATGATGCTGAAGACTGATATTCACTGTGACAAACCTGATGTGTAGTGATCAAGAGAACCATCTAAATTAAAGAAAAAGCAATCAGGAAAAAATAATCTTCTTTTTCTCCTTTCTGTCCACACCCAGCCCCTCTATAAAAATCAGAATGAGTAAAAGAATAAATAAAAAACAGTCTAATAGGGAGGAATAATATCGTACTCTAAGTAAAGAAATGTGAATTACTAACAATATCCCATATGGTATTTGGCAATAGGTAGCTGTGAGAAAAAAATGTTCAGTGTGCAAAATGTGGATAGAGTTCTTAGAGAAGAGTTGGTGTGACAGTATAATATGAAGGCAAGAAAACTTTGATGTGTCTATATGTTCACTAGAAGAGACACTAAAATAGCTTGTCTTTTAGTGCCAGATGTACACTAATGGCACTTGACTCTGTGGCTCTATTTCAGCTGACTTTGAGTATGCAGCTGCTTGATGTCTTCAGTGATTAGCTAAGGCTGAGGTTTAAAGGGGGCTATCTGCCTGAAACACCATCCAGATAGAAAGAAATAGTGATAGCATGTTGCAGTGAATGCACAAGGCAATTTGAAGAAGTGACACAGGTTTAGTTGACTGAAAGAGCAGAATGATTTATTACCTTTGTGTGTCATGTAGAACTCTTTTATGCCTTTCACTACTTTGTGTGTCTGAACATTCTGTTGCAGTATGTGAAAAGGTGTACTTTGGAAACAAAACAAAGTAAAACAAAACTTAAGCAACCTGATATTTTGTTCCTTTATCTAGTATGATTCTGAAGTTCTGAGCTTTCTAAACATTTTATTTTTTATAGAATAATGGGATCGAATCATTAAGGTTGGAAAACACCTCTGAGATCACCAAGTCCAACTTTTGACAAAACACCATGATGTGAATTAAACCATAGCAGTAAGAATCATATGCAGTCATTTCTCAAATACTTTAAGGGATGGTGACTCCACCACCACCCCGGAACACCAAAGCTTAACCACCTTTTCAGTGAAGAAATTCTTCCTGATGTTTGACCTGAACCTTCTTTGTAACATCTTGAGACTATGTCCTCTTGTCCTGTTGCCAGTTTCCTGAAAGAAGAGGCTGACCTCTACCTGGCTACAGCCTCCTTTAATGTAGTTGTAGGAGCAATGAGGTCTCCCCTGAGCCTCCTTTTCTCCAGACTAAACAACCCCAGTTCCCTCAGCTGTTGCTCATAAGACTTGTACTCCAGCCCATTCACATCTCCATTGCCCTTCTCTGGAGTCACTTCAGTATCTCAATGTCTTTCTTGTAACAAAGGACCCAGAACTGAATACAAACACTCGAAGTGTGACCTCACCAGTGCTGAGTACAGAGCGATGATCACCTCCGTAGTCCTGCTGGCCACACTATTTTTGTTTTCTTTGCTTCTTTAGAAAGAAATAATTTTGCCTGCTTTATCCTATGTAAAACAAACTTTTGTTGAAAAGAAAAAGAAAACAAGAACAACTTTTATTTTCCTACCGCTAAACGAAAGTATTGTGGATTCTGCTACCCTAAGCCATAAATATCAGAAACACCCTTAATAAAGGCTTCTGGTTCTTTTGTCCTCCCTTCATGGTTGCTTGAGCCCACGGTCCCATTTTCCCCTCTCCGATGGCCCGTACCTTTGATCGCTACCTCAGCAGCACAGCCGGCGAGAACGAAAGGGGTGGAACTTTGGGCTGCTTTATTCCACAAGAGTTTATTATTAGGTAGGAGAGAACTTGGAGTTGAAACTCTCGCGAAGGGGAACAGCCCCAAAGAACCACGAACAAAGAAAGCCTGAGGTTTCTATAGCCTCGGCTCAATTTGCCTGCCAAAACTTCCCGACGGGGGGAGGAAGGCAGGGGAATGAGAATGCCCATATGCGGAATCAACCAAATGACACACAGGGATGAATAAGCCATAGCCCAACAGGGGGTGGTGGGACAAACCAAACAGATACGGGGTGTGATCCCACGGGTGGGGGAATTTACCATACATGAAATAAGTCCCACCAGTGCTGTGGCAGGTACGTTCTCACTCCCACACATCCTGGGACTTTAAGACATTCAGTGGAGGAAGAGATAATTAAGTTTTACATTTAGAACAGGTCAGTAAGAGAAAAAACATTCATATAAAGATGAAACTGTTTTAGAATGAACTGAGATTCCACAAGCCAGGAAATTCCCCTTTCACTTCTAGTTGATGGATCTGGTTCTAATGCATCCAGTCAAAAAGAACATTTTATTTTTCACATAGTTGAGGAAAATAACAACTATGAAGAGATTGATATGTTTCACTTGTTAATACAAGGTGTTCTCAACATTATTTTGCGTATTTTATTTTTATTTTGAAGATAAGAATGCAGCAGGACATAAAGGTTAAGGCAAACTTTTCAAGCTTACAGGATTGCTATTCACTGGGCCATTGAAGATCACATGATAACTGACAGAACTAAGAGTGATGCCTGAGTTTCCTAAATTCCAGTTGAGTCCTCCAGTCAGTGGTTCATAACTTGAGGTTTTTTTCTGTAATATGTAAGCAATAATGTTTGGCACTTCTGCTCATCCTCTTTCATTTTTTTTCCTCTCTCACCCAGACACAAAAACTTTGAAAAGCACAAAGTATTTATATATATGTACATATCTTTATATGTATATATATGTGCTTGAGTACATACATTTAAATAGTTCCTCCATTATCAGAGGAGCAAGTTGAAACGAGTTTTTATTGCAAGCAATATTTAAGTACTATAGAGATGAGTCTCTCTTCATACTGAGAAGATAAATTTCCTGATTTTAATTTGACTAGTAGTATGAGCACAAATGTACAAATATTTAGATATTTTCATGGTCAATATGAAAACTGATCATTCATGTAGAACTGCAAAAATAGTAGGGATGACAAGGTAATTTAAATAATTTTTTAAATTTAAGAATGAACACAATTGTGGTGCTGAAAATAATGCAACAAGTGAGCATAGAATAAGCAGCATCAGCACATAAATATTAAAATATTTAAGAGCAGATCAAGGTGAAAGGGCAAAGAAGAAACCTAATAAGAATAAATACAGTTGGTTTTTTTCAATATGTCTCTCTCAAGAATGTAAAAGGACAGTGAAGAAGAAATGTGTGCAAAAATAGCTCAAAGGAAATATGACATGAATATTTTCTTACTGAATGAAACATGACAAGATAATGGAGCTAGAATACCATCACTGTAGATACACTGTCAACTAGAGCTCAGTATAACTTACAAAATTTCACTTAGCTGTAACTGTAGGGAATAAATTTGCCTGATCTTGCAAGAACACAGAGAACTTTGCAGACAGCATGGTAAGAAATACCTCTTTTACTGTAAATATGTGAAAATAAAGATGGGCACAAAATAAACTGAATTTTGGCTTCTTTATTATTTACGAGAGGACATTTTCAAAAGAAAATGGTATTTACTAGGTTTTTTTTTTATTTTCACAACAACTGGACATATTAATGTCCAACTGCCTTTAACCTTCTAAGATAATTGGAAGGTAATTTTTCAATTTTGATAATTTAATGTTGAATTTTCAAATTTCTGGATTGCTTCTTAATACCACTGTGAACCATTTCAGACATGGGTAGACAATCATATCTGAAAAGAGTACCAGCAAAAGAAGAGGACCCCACTAGAACTTGCTTCTGATGATGATACCATAACACAGTCTTGTATCCCAGATTCTGTGACTCAGGCCATTGTTTGCTGAGTCTGCGTACTGGGGAATGACAGGCTTGTAAAAGTACTGTTGTATTTTTCATAGATCTGTTGAGGAAGACCAGTCCCTGTATTAGAGATTAGCCCCTGCCTCAGGGAAGAGACTTATAAAAACTGCCATGGGACACCATGGTCCATGGCATCATTTATATCTCAGAATTTTCCTTCTGTGTATCAACAGTTAAAATGGTATCAAATACAATGTCACAGGTATATCAGGCCCGTATTTAACAAAATAAAACATTTTTACTCAGTATGTACCATAGTGGCAAGCTCACACAGAGTCAAAAAAAGCTTTAGTTGGTGTGTTAGTTCTTGAAATGATTATACTGAATAGCCAGGCATGGTATGTAACATCAAGTTCCTGAAAATTCTACTGACTTGCTGTAGAACTTAATGTTCCAAAGACGTACAGATGAGGGAATATAGCATTAAGGAGGCAATACTCATGGAGACACTAGCAGAAATGTCGAAGTGCAAAAGGAGAGTCACAAGTAACACTGAGATGCCAGTACATGGAAAAGCCAATACTTCTACTATAGAGATGCTGGTTAGTTCAGGAATGAAAAGAGGAAAAATTACCTTCAAAATTAGCTTGACGTTATATTCAACATTAATAAGTTACCCAGCCTGTGCTTTCCTCTTGATGATGTAAATTTCTGTGGTAAAAACTGTTCATATACACTATGTCTTTGTTGATAAAATAAAATATTCGTGGACCCTTCTCTTGCCTTGAGATGATGTGGCATGGCATGGCATGTATGCACACAGCTGAACTCTCATTGTGCAGAACAGGAAGTCTGCATCCACATACACAGTTGGAGTTGGTTCCTGGCACATATTTTGTCCTGTGCCACGCTTGGAAAATTAGCTGGCCCAATCCAAAAAAACATCAAGTGCTAACAATTTCACAGTATAAATGGCCATAGGTCACCACTCGGATGTATGTCCTGTTCTGTTTCATTGAGTAGTACAGCCACAGCAATGAAAATAGAATACAGTTTACGATTAGTTATCAATAGGGTTTTGATCTGACAGTATCAACCCCATTTAGACATTAAAATTGATCTAAAATGAATGCAAAATTCAAACTAACATGGCTCAATGAACTGGTGAGCCAATTTGTTTAAGAGGAATGCTGTATTAATTTTTCTGGTAGCTATCAAAAACAATGCAATTTTCAGTTATCTTCAATGCCTACTAACAAATATAGTATTAATTTATAGTGATGTGTTGTTGTCTATTTTGTAAATAGAACATACAACTGTCATGATGTTCAGGCAAATTCCAAATTTTCTCTCTGACCAAAGAGAACTATGTCTCACTCTGCAGTAATAAATGAGTTTTCCAACAAGTTTTTTAAACGAGTTTTCTTCCTGTACTTGGCATTTTTGGGGGCAAACTCTCGAGTGCTGTGTTCAGTTTTGGGCCCCTTACTTAAAAAAGACTATTGAGGTGCTCGAGCACATCCAGAGAAGGGCAACAAAGCTCATGAAGGGATTAGAAAACATTTCTTGCAAGGAATGGCTGAGGAAGCTGGAATTGTTTAGCCTGGAGAAAAGGAGGTTCAGTGGGGACCTCATTGCTATCTACAATCACCTGAAGGGATGCTGCAGTCAGGTGAGGGCCAGTCTCTTCTGCCCTGCCAGCAGTGAAAGGACCAGAGGAAAAGGCTCTAAGCTGAGATGGGGGAGATTAGATATTAGATTTAAAAATTTCACTATTAGGGTGTCCAGGCATTGAAATAGGTTGCCCAGGGAGGTGGTGGATTCACCATCCCTGGAGGTATTGAGGAGATGTCTAGATCTGGCACTGGGGGATGGTTTAGTGGTCTTGGGGTTACGGTGTTGGTGCTGATGGTTGGACTGGATGATCTTCAAGGTCTTTTCAAACCTTGATGATTCTATGATTTCAGTACAATATTCCGTGTTCCAGCCCAATTTAGCAAATCAGTTTTCTAGGCATTATAAATATCTAGAGCAAGATTTCACTTGTTTATTTTCTCTTTCAGGCCCTTCATGTGACTGTTAATACTCAGACAAGGCTCACCCATCAAAAGACATACTCCTGAATTAGTACCACATGAAGTCTGCAATCATTCAGTGCAGTGGAAAACCTCTGATTTTTTTGCTTTATTTCTAAAAGGCATCATCTGTAGCAAATCTGAACAATTCCATGTATTCCCAGTGAGGGCAATTAAGCAATTCACCATCAAGGTTTGACTTCTTCAGAGCCAGATTCAGAGGGACAATACTAAGCTCCCAAATTTTTTTTGAAAGAGTTTTGTGGCATATGGAACATAAATTTGTTATATTTGGCTGTTTGCTGCTTAGCAGCTGCAGCTGTTTGCTATGGTGTTCATTACTGTCAGTTCTAATTTCTCTTTTCATGTTTGTCACATTGTCTATGAGTGCCTACCAAATTTGGCCTAGAAGAGAACATATTAGTATTCTGCTAGTCTAAGCTATTCAGGTGATGAATACTAAAATACTAATTCTGTGGATCTGACAAGCCTTTTTCACTGTGACCCTCCAGACTACAAGATTGAAAGCATAGCTTGATTTAGAACAGTACATTTTTGTATACAAGTATTGTACAAATGATGAAGAGCATGGATTGTAACCATGCCTTAGGTAATGCAGTATTTTCTTTCACAGTGTTACTGCTTGCTGTAAATATCAGTAATAGACTATTTGCTGTTTCCATCTAAAAATGCACTGCATCGTTTTTATAAATGAGAGAAAATCTAATAACTCCAGGTCACAAAAGCTGTCTTGGATCTGAAACACTAAAGCAGCTTCAATAAGCAACACATTATTATAAGATACAGACAGGATGCAGGCTTTTTGTATGATAGTAGTGTGCTAAAGGAAAAGTATTCACAATAGTGTGTCCCTTGGGGAAGTCATTATCAGGTATCAAAAAATAACAGTAACAATACCAAAACTACAGTTTCTGCTCTTTAAAACTTCTTGAAAAATGAAGTAAATGTTTAAAGTGAAAGATTCCTTTGCAGGCATGAAAGGTAAGAACATAACTTGACAAATAATTGTCCTTCAAAGGTTATGAAGACATACAGTGTTTGTCCACACCCAAGGAAAGTTAGTGAGATGACACAGGTTCAGATGAGAGTCATGGTATAAGTTGATCAGAACACTCAAAAATTGTTCAAATAATTTATATTTTGCTGACAGCTGAGCATTGCTATCCACTCTAAACAGCTCAAGAGGATGTGAAAAATGAGACTAGAGCTCTTTAACCTGTTAATCATGTTGAAAACAAAGAAGAATTGTGACAGTGGCTGTGCACCTAGTATGGGAGGAAGAAAAGTGGTTTCTGGGGGCAAATATGAGATGATGGGCTGTCGCAAGCCGCTTGGCCGCCCGGCTGGCCAAGGGCCTACAATGTCCTCGTGTGCCCGGATCTCGCGTGTCGCAAGAGCGTGTGCAGCGACAAGGCTGTGCCTTTATATTTCGCGCGGCAGCTCCGAGGCTGTTCAAAGCCCAGGCTGGGGCTAGCAGCAGCTGATTGTGAGGATGCGACGCAGAGACAACAAAAGGACTAGGAGGACTCGCCCGTGGTGTAAATCCAAGGGTTTATTCCCTGCCCCGGGGGGGGGCAGGTGCTTACCGCAGGGACGTGAGCTACAAGACGAGTGATAAAACAACTGTTGCACCAGGTTTTTAAGGGGGGGGGAAAAGGGGAGGAACAAGGGACAGGACAAATGGGGTACATGACGGGAGATGACAGTATCCAATAAGCAGCAGACGTAGGAGGGACATATGTAAATAAGCCAATGGGAAGAACAGAACTTCAGAACATTCTAGTTTGGTATGAATAATAAACCAACTATATGAACATCTAAACCATCTACGAGGAGAGAGGGGAGGGGGCGGTACCTAGCTGGACAGCAGCCCACGGCAGGAGACTGCCTCAACTTGCCTACCTCTCAGAGCTCACTGTCCCAAGAGGTGTCATCTACCCAATCCGAAACCCCCACTGAAAAGGCAGGCTGAGCCACAGCTTCGAATACCACGGGTGACCCAGCTGGCAGCTCCACCACCGGCTGGGTGACCGCTACAATGGGCCAGCATATAATGACAATGATTTCACAATTTAGCATTTCATTGCAAATATGAGCAGACACATTTTAAATAATAACTTCAAATTCCGGTTAAGAAGGACTTACTATGATGCATGTGAAAAAAAATGCAATGTGACATGATTTAAAGGAAACTCTGAATGTTAACATGTGGGAGTTTGATTGTGCCTGAAGAACTTTTTATAATGGAACATCTTACTCTAGAAGTTATAAGAATGTCAAAATGACCAATATATATCAGAAAAAAGTATATTTTGAATGTATCTTGCTACCAAAAGTGGCCAATAGAAGGCACTTACTTATGTTATGCATTTCACATACTAGCACTATGCAGAAGATTTCTGTTTCTCTCATACTATTTCACTGTATCTCGTGATTTTTTTACCATCCACTATACCTTCAGCCAAGGAACTCCATAGTTACTTGATAGAGTCAAGGTCTCTTTTTGACTCTTTTGTGTCTTGATTCCTACTAACTGTTGGGAGGAAAGGGTAAAAAAATATATGATTTGGAGAGGAGTATGATAGATTCACTCAAAGTGACCTTGCAGCTGGGAAGGCTAAGAATAACCATGTGGGAAACCTCATATATTTACTGCTGATTATCCTCTGTCTTTCTTGAGAAGTGGAATTTCTGTAGAAGATAACAGATTGCTGTCAAAACTTAAAAGGAATCCTTCACATTGGGAGAGAGATAAGAAGCTTGGAGGCTACAGAAAGCACAGCGTTATGAAGTGTTGCGCACGCGCCAGGCCCTTTGAGATGTGAGACCAGGAATGGTCCGCGTGCTTTTTGCCTGTGCTAAGATAGAATAAGCTTAGCAATGTGTCCCCATTCATTTTTGAAATCCTCCAGCCAGGGAGGTGATGGAATAATTTTATTCTTCTTTTGCTGTGGGTTGTGGTCGCCTTGGTAACTTGCATCTATCAGTTCACACACACTATCTTTGTCTGAGGCCTGATAGGTCTCATAAGAAAAGAATGAGCAAACAGTCCTAAATCACTCTCTTCATTTCATTCATGATTTGATACACTTCTGCCATATCTTTCATATTTTCAGTAGGATATCATAAACATACTTTCTATCACATTTCCAGAAAATGTATCTCTTTTGCTAATTCTCAGGAAAGACCAGTACCTTTTGTGGTAATACTGTTTGAAGGAATAATTGCATGCCTTTGATTCTCTCCATTACCTGGCCATGAATCTATTTCAGTTCTCTCCTAATTCAACCACACGTTTTGCTATTTAGTAACAGAGTTCTTAGAATAGCACCTTATGTCTAAAATCCTGGTCTCAGTGCAAGTGAAATTCTCAGTACAGTTCCTTCAAGAAAGACCTTTGCCTAAATGAATGGAGCAGAACTAGATTTCAAAATGTTTAGAGAAGGAAATTAGTTTTTATTTAGTTAAGAAAAAAATATGGAAAATGGAACCATATTTTTTTTATGCATTAGGAATGTCTGCTTGATTCTATTATATAAAAAGAGGCATAAATAGACTAAAAAATTAATTGATCTTTTTTAAATATTAGGAAATGTGTTTATTTCATTTATAATTATTAGGTTAAAGCTTAAAAATTAATAATCATTTTGTCATAGTCCTAATTTTGATCCAGAGCACACTATTTGGCATTAAATACAAATCATATATGACTTTAAATACAAAATTCAGCACTTTCTATACAGAAATTAAAGCCAAATAGTACTAGAGCTCATGCTCAGATGAATACTAGGAGTATTTCCGGTTTGAGGATAACCAGAATTTTCCTTCTCACTCCCTTTGTTTTAAGGAACATCCCATATTTCATCTGTGTGTTACAAGAGTAAGGGAAAGGTTGAAACTGATAGCATGAATATAAATATTATTTTAGGGGACGAAATCTTGCTGAAGAAAAAGAATCTTTGGCTCTGACAGCTTTCTGAGGAGTAAATTTCATATTTTCCCATTCTACTTAAGAAAAGAAGAGCTGTGGTCAATTCAAATCAGTCCATCACTCTGATTCACTGTGGGATGAATAATTTTACCAAAATGGAGAAGACGGTGTAGAGGTATGAAAGGGCACTTAAGGTGCCCAGAATGAGCTGAAAACAACCTAATGTAAGTCAGCTTTCTAGAGGAGAGAAATACATGTGAAATCACAGGCCTAGGAACTAATCACAAGGGTTTATGAGGCTTGAAAATATTTTACAGGGCTTGAAAATATTATGTAGGTAAGAAATTTGGAAACATGAAAAAGAAAAACTAGACTGCAGTGGAAGCATCAAATGACTATCATTGCATTATCCACAGTTAATCACACAGATCATTTGATTATAACAGCAAATCAAGTAACAAACCCAGGAAACAGAACTCAGTCTTAGCTGAAGTGAAACCTCTTGGTAACACTAAATCTTCATGTGTCACTAGCAGCTTATCACCTCTTCTTTTAACTGGAGACACAAGTCTCAGCTGAAAAAGGGCATGTTTTTCTCTATGCCACTAATACCTGAAAACATGGAAATTCCAAAATGTTTCAAAGTCACTTATTAATGCATAGTCATAGGAGAACAACCCATTGTCTGCCTGTTTGTTTTCAAAACAGAAGAAAAAATTGTTGTAGAGATACCCGAGAAAGTTAAAAGATTTCAAAACCAAATTATATGAAATTTATTTATGGTATCATTTTCAGAAAATAACTCTGTGCTTAGTAGTGATTTTCCTCTAGCTAATTTACCAACTTTTTATAGTCTGTATCATAGACTAAAATGCACTTCTGATGGTTCAAAACCTTATCTCGGAGATTGAGTAAAAAATTTTATAAATCATTGACCCCATCTTCTAAAAGGATTTATATTTATACATTATTTCATTTTCCCATCTTTTACCATAAAGGAGTACTGAAGTATGTTCCCATTAAAACATCTGAAAATGTGTTTTTCAGCAGTAAGGCATTGTTTCTGGATATCAGATGAGGAATATAAAAGTAAATTTTTGTATTTCTTTGAGAACATCAAATATCAAATGCTGGCAACAACTACAAGACTGAATATTGCAAATAGTGCAAATACTTTTTAAGTCCCTTTCAGTAGACATAAAATATCTTCTTTTTATGCTTTTCTTTATTTATTTTTTTTTTTTAATATAGAATTAAAAGTTTAATACAGAAGTGTCAAAAGCTTTATATGCACTGGGCTTTATAAAATAATATCCCAGAAGGGTATACTGGAATAACGAATTGTTGTCCAAATTTTCTAGTAAGAAGCATACTTCTTCTCTTCAATGTCCTAAGTAGAAAAAAAAATTTAAAAGGCAATCTCAGTAAGTATTATGCTTTATTTTTCAAAAAGTCTTGTATCTGATTTTTATTTCAGTAAACAAAAATTACAATAACATAATTCAGCTACTTTGAAGAAAACATCACTGGTTTAAATACTCTAATATTAATAATTCTAAAATAAATATTCAAGTACTATTTATTAAGTAAATTCATGAAATTGAAAAAAGATATATAATGATGTGTTTGTATAAGGAATGCTGTGAACTGGGCAATGTATTCATGTTTCTGTAGTCTTCTAGGTGGAAAATTTCTACCCTCAGAATCCAGTTCTTGATAACAGTGGCATTTGTTACTTCTGGCATAGTAGTAGTATTTTCACTGAATGATTAAGATACTTGCTAATTATTGTTTCTACTAAGTCCAAGTTTAACATTAATCTGGAGTCACATAAATGGCTTAAAAATACTGCTATTGAAATTCATTAAAACTGACAATAAATAGATTTTAAGACAACTTATTAATTTATACATGTGAATATAATTTTAAAATCAGAAATACATACGAAAAAATAGTACATGACACAAAGCAGAGAGGTGTCTTCTTAAAATGCACTTAAATTACAGCATTTTATTTATTCTACTGGTTTAATTTCAGGTAAGCTTGCCTTTAGCTAAGGAAAGTAAATGCAATGGATAAATATACTAAAATCATCTAAAACAGGAGACAAAACCAGTGTTATGGACTGAAAGGCCATTTGAAAGATTTAGATTTGTCATCAATAAGGACTCATCACACTTCTGATTCTTGGGATGAAGAGAAGTGGGGTCACTACAGAAGTTGTCCATCAATACAGTACTTTATCTTGTATACATTGTGAAAGTCAAAGAACTGTCAGACAAGTGAGAATATGCTAACTTCTGAAAGTGTCAAGCATAAAAAGGTTTTGGGTTTTTTTTCCTTTGGTATTTAATAAAAAGTAGGAGGAACAAACTTGGCCCTGATACTAGAACCCACTTGATATAAGTTAATGAACTGTAGGTGGTGTTGATACAAGAAATTTCGCATAACTCCGGTAATTTTATATTTTATTATTCTGTCTGTTGAAAATTTACTAAGGTAGAATTCCTCAGGCTATTTGCTAGAATTATTTTCAGTGACTAACAAAGTTCAAGGTTAAACTGCAATAACAGTAACCAGAATAATAACATCGTAAGTAGTGATATAGAACTGATATAAATGTAAATGAGTATTTCAGATAGTCCAGAAGAAAAAGGTAGCGTCTAATTCATTAGTGCTACGGTCTTTGCTGCAGACAGCTGCAGTACTGTTCTTAGCTTATATCTCCATTTCTATTTAGTAAAACTGTGCCTGTGTGGTAATAATTTCAGACTAGCTAGTTATAGATGAACCTACGAAAGCCACAAATGTTCAGTTAGGTCTCCTTCAGCTTACAGTTGTCTAGGGAAATAACTCAGTACACCAAGCATCCTGAATTTAATGCTGTGATACTGTTAAACTACCTCTGTTACTCATGCCAAAGAGATCAGGGGCACTCTATTAACTTGAAAGAAGAGGAGAGCTACACAGTAAAATTTAAAGTCTGCACCAGTAAGAAAACATAAAGATAAAATTAACAAATTAGAAAAAACCTTTTTGCAGAATCACAGAACTGCTCATGTTGGAAGGAATCTTCAGACGTCCTCTGTTCCAAACGACTTACTTAGGGACACCTAGAGCAGATTGTCCAGGATTGTATCCAGTCATGTTTTGAAACTCTCCAAGGAGAGAGGCCTCTCTCGGCAACTGGATTCTACTGCTATTTTTCTGTTTTCAGGTGGAATACCGTATGTTTTATTTCATATATTTACATTGCCTCTTGTCCCATCAGTGGGGACTACTGAGAAGAACCTGTCTCCATTTTCCTCATTCCCTCTCACCAGGTATTTATAAAAATTGATAAACTCCCCCTGAGCCTTCTTTTCTCCAGGCTAAATAGTCCTAGCTCTCTAGCCTCTCATATGACCAGTGCCCTAGTCCCTTAGTCATCTCTGTGGTCCTTTGCTGGATTTGTTTTGTTATGTCCATATCTTTTTTATACTTTCTTTCCCCTCTTATGTCTTCGTTTAATTCTTGTAGCAAAACTTTGCTGTCTGGTTCTCCTGTAGAATCCTTCTAGGAAAGATTGGTTTCTAATTCTAGGCAGTAGACACAGTGGACAATGCTAAATCAGGACAATCATCTGAATAGCCATGGCCAACACTTTGCTGGAGTCCTGAGATCAGTGGTTAAGTTTCTTGAGCTCTACAGGGACACTCAGAGGAGACAGAGTCATTGCAGAGATTGTTAAATGAATTCTCTGAGTTGTTAATTGTAAAGAAACCGTTGAGGTTCTCAAGCATGATATTTTTGGGAGGTAGTGGGGAGGTTAGGATGTGACTCAACTGAGGATCGATCTGAAATAAGAGCTATTGTGGAAAAGTTGTAGAAAAACACTTGAACTAACAGTAAGAATTCACTTGGCCTGAAGACAGTTTTGAACCTCTCACTTAAAATTCCATTTATGTCTGAAAATGGAGGATGGCAAATGTGACACAACTCTTAAGAAAAGCCTGAGGTGTACAGCAAAGTAACTAGAAGCTCCAAAGATTAGGGGACACATGAAAAATTTTGATTTGTATTTGAGAAAGGCCAACATGGCTTCTGTGAACTTCTGCAGAAAATCCTTGAAGCTCTTTAAAGAGCTCAATAAATACCTGGATATGAATAATCTGGCTAATAATAGTCTCTCACCAAATGCTTTAAGAAAATTAAACATCCACAGGAAAGGAGAAAGGTTGTGATAGCATAGCTTCTACCTTCACAGGAGTGCTTATGACACCACTGGTTTTTTTTCTACCTTCCTTAGGTGAAAGGAACTATCCCTCTGCATGTGTTTAGTCCATATTTTAGAAATATTGAAGTTTTTATAATTTAAAAAGGACTTTCAAGAATTAGAAGAGACCCATGCAGAAATCAGTGAAACCCAATATATATGATACTTATTCTGGAACATTATTTTTTATTTATAAGGAGAGAAAAAAAATGTTGAATAAGCAGGAAAAAATGCATAAAGCAAGAATCATATAAAAGGTTTTAGGTTACTGATAATTTCCAGCCAAAAAGTACTTCTTAATCTTCTATTTCAGGAGCATAGTGAGACATTTTTATTTCAGGCTAAGGAGTTTTGTGAAGATAACTTCTGTGTTAGTGACAAATATTCTGGGCACATGGGCCACTCAAAGCTCAGAGGTGATCAAAAAGTGATCAAAATATAGAGACTGCACAGCTTCTAAAACGTAATTGAGTCATTACAATGCAAATCCTTGCAATTTTGTCACTTAGTTGAGCCACTCAGCCAATTAGAGTGTGAAGAAATATATCAGTATTGAGAAATAGCTACACAGTAGTTTTGCAAAAAACAGGAATACAGCATAGGGACTAACATACATGGAAAAGCCAGTGATGTTAGGAATCTGTATCAAAACAGTAACAGCAGTATTAATGGAACTCATTTTCAGAACATTTAAAAATAGTAATTGGCATCACATCTTTACAGGTAATAATTAGGTAGTACAATAAAGCCCTCTCTTTACTGTTTGGTGGGTTTTTTCCTTAAAAATGAAAAGATTTTTTGAATAGAGAACAATAAAGAGTTACTCTAACAAATAAATTCTTGCACATTTATAAGTTGACCTGGACAAATTCTTTCATTGTCAGTGAATTAGTTGAAGATTTCTAGCTAAGCAAGAGTAATATTAAAAACATTTTGACATTCAATTAATTTTATCTATCTCTATATATATCCAATAATGTTTAGCAGGGTTGAGCCTCTATACTTTCTTCAGAAAAAAATTCTAATACTTTGTTTTATACAAGTTAAAGAAACCAAATTTAATAAAAATAATTTTAAAAACCCCCTCTTTATAACCTTTGTTGCTTCAGGCAGTCCAAAATTATGACTTTCTGGTTTGTGTTACTAAAGTTACCAAATAGAAATTACAGATATGTTGCAGAATATATTTGATCATTCATATTTGTGAAATGCCGTCTGTGTTTGATCCTACTGATGCAAATGATGTGAATCCCATGAATTCCAGAGAGCAAGCAACAGGGGATTTACAGAAATAGGTACATACAGTGCAGTATGAAAGTCCTCAGAGAAAAATTGTGTTTACACAAAGTTAATCTAAACAAATTCAAACATCTGATAGAAATATGTATTCTGCATAAAAGCTTCCCATTTATCTCTTGCCATGTGAACTCTGTGAGAACATATGTGACAGAACAATTCTTTTCTTTAGGTTCTCAGATTATTGCAGCCAAGTAAGCATGTAACCATGACTTAGGCACCTGTATAGTGCAGGCTGTTTGAAGTGCATGTTTGATTAGAGTGTTTGACCATTATGTGCATGGATTTAAACACTGCAAGATATCTGTGATGATATCTTCTAAGTATGTGGATACATGTAATTACAGGGTTTGATAATGAAGAAATATTTTCAAAGGCAATATACAAAATGTCAGCCAAAGACTCTAGAATAGCAACATACTGTTTCTTTCTTTTTCAGCAACTTTTATGCTAATTTGCATTGGCCAAGCAGTTTTTTACTTTGCAAAAAATGTCTTGTGAATATAGGTCTCAAAATTTCCAAAATAGTTCATGGCTTGAGGATACTTTCTAGATACAGGGAAGTATCTTAGAAGAAGGAATTAAGGTAAAAACTCAGTGGTCCTTATATATTTTGTAAGAGAAAAATGCTGCTGGAAAATCATACTAGCATTAAAATGGGAAAACTCTGTAGGAGATAGCCAAAACAAAACAAACAAATAAAAACAAGTAAACAAGCAAACAAAAACAAATAAGGGAATCCCCACACAATATTTTATTGCTAGAGTAAGTATTTTGTTTAAGAGAAACCTGTTTCTGTAAAGCCTGGATTTCAAAACCATTAGACAACTTAGTTGATATGAACCTGTTTAGAGCTAGCAAAGATCTGAAGGAGCATAAGAATTTCAGGGAAGCTGATCTAGTTGTTTATTCTCTTACTAATGCTTGAACATGAGTGCAGAATACTATGTTAGTGCAAAGGTCACTAATATATATGAAGTGAGCTTTCTGGAGAAGCAACTGCTTATCACATTAATGAGTTACATTTATCCCTGTCTTATAGTTACCAGTTTTATGAAAACACGTTATTTAAATAATGAAAACCTCTATCAGGCTTTGAGCCCAGTTAGCTTCTGAGAGACTTGATACATTGCTTCACTGAACCTGGTATAAACAATATGAGAATCAGTGTCTTTGCCTCTAAAGGTACACTCACAATTTGTGCTGTTCTTTACTTTTAGCCTATGCTTTAAATTTTCATTTGGTATTTTGTGAAATTCTAGGTCTCACAGTTTGGGCACGCCATTGGGGTTCAACCTCTCCCCATCTTTCCTTGAGTGACATGGGAGAGTGATATGATGGTAATGAAGGAACTTGCAGGTTTTTTAGGCAGTTTCCAGTCAAATGAAACTACCTTTTAAGTTGTTTCCTTTATGTGCACTAACAGGTGTTATAGACAACTCTCTTGTCAGTCTTGTCCAGAAAACCATGCTTTCTACAAAATAAAGTATATAGATAATCAACATTGAATTTTATGTTGTGAAGTCAGAATAAAATATGTAGGCAAAAATGCATACCTTAGTTTTTAATAGTTAGCACACACTTCAAAATTTGTAAATATTCTCATCAGTAGTTACTATTAATAACATATTCTTTGAAAACAAACTAACAACTTGTTTATTTTTATATATTTGGGACAACTAAGTACTGAAAACTATTAAAATTAAATTACTTCCTCTTTTTTTAAAAAAGAAAAGTATATTTAGAGGCAGGAGTGGTGTTGAGAGAATGACAAGACAATTCACTTTATACAGGGAGAGGTAATTATCCCTTGTGGATTAGACATGAAATCACTGAGCTACAAGCAGCTGGTGATGCATAACCATCATTATAATTCCAGACTGTTGTATCATTTCTACTAGTTTTATTTAGCAGTTTTAAAAGCAGGATAAGATATTTTTATGGCAAGAAATTTAGTGAACATGTGGAAATTAAAAAAAAAATAGAAGAAAGTGTACTATAATTTTAAACTGGATGATGGTTATGCACCACCAGCTGTTTATAGTTCAGTGATTGAGAATATAATTGACAAGGAATAATTACTACCTCTCTAAACAGGGTGAGGAGTGCTTTTGTTATGATAAGGTTGGAGAATGGCCATAAGAGGAAGGACCCAAATGTTTGACAGAAATAATTTTGACTTTTTCTTCCGTTTAATAGTGCTAACATTTGAGACTAAGTTCTGTTCTGAATTGTATCCATATATCTCTGCTGGTGTCAGTGGGTTTGCCTCTGTGTAATGGAATTTGAAAAAAATGAACTGATTTTGCATACATAATTGAGTAGTTGCAATGTATTTGCATGATGGTCCAGTACAGCAATCAAATATCTTAACGCTGTTTTCATTGATCAAGTGAGAGCTTTAGACAAGCCCTGCCTTAGGTTCAGATTTTGGCAGCAACTCTACTTAGGTGACCTGCACCTAAATTGCTCTGGCTCGCAAGGTCTTAAGAATGGCTGATCAAGTCTATTATAAAGTGAGTTATTTTTTAAACAGACAGGAGATGAACAGACAAAAGGTGTTAAACAGAGTTACATACTACAGAGTATAAAACAAAAGAACTACTAGTAGATTACATAAAACAGTGCACACCACTATATTACAGCTAGCACAGAAATAATATGGATTAGGAGTCAATCTAACTTCCTACTGAATTGATGATGGGGTACACAGAGTCCTTTCACTCAACCCCTGAAAGAGTAAATGTGAAAGTCAGCATCCTGACTTCAGGGAGAAGACTCCACACATTCTAGGATATGTGCAGAAGATTTTTACTTTGTGAAACTATGGTGTAGCTTTTATAGTTTATAAAGTGAAGTGCCTGTCAGTGAGAAATTCCATTTTATCTTCCCACATCTGCTTCCACAGCTGAAAGCATCAATCACATGGTGCTGAGATAACTCACTACAAGGCAAACTGTCCTTCACCAAGGCTTATGTGGGACTTATGCTAAAGCAAGATGCCCTGGTTTACTGCACCAGCTACGAAACAGGGGCAGAACTCCTGCTACATCTGTAACTATGTTTAAACCAGAGAAATTCTGCATAAGTCAGTATAAAGACAGAAGGATCTATGGCATTATGTGACAAGCTATTTTCCCTTTCTTTAACCGAAGAGTTTCTGGTTGATGCTTGACAACAAATTTTTTAAGAAAGTCAGACTGTCATGAAAGGAAAATACCACTGAATCATCTGGCAGCACAATTTGAATAGTCATTGAACTAAGGTCCTAAAAACATTTAAATATTTGGCTAGATATGTCATTTAGGCATGACATGAAAACCAAAGTGAAAACATTCCCTTGACAGTAAGGAAAAGTACCTTAAAAGTAATTTGGGATACTTGTAGAAAAATGGCCTATGGCAAAAGGACCATGACTCAGTACTGCAAAAGCTACATAACAACATTTCATACTTTTCGTGTGTTTATCTGCCTTCTCTTTGAAAAATTGTACAGTGAGTGAAAGGTAGAAAAATATTAAATTCTTAAAAGTTTCATAGAAGTATATGGTCAAGTAAGGGAAAAAAACGCTAGAGAAATGTTTTTGTAGTTTTCAGAGATTCCACTTGATAGGCATCACTGTATGATAGAGGGCCTAACTTCGATTTGATTTATTTTCAAATTATTATTCTCTTATTTAATCCTATTGCAGATTAACAATCCCCCTGTTGCCTGGTGTGTGTTGGTGAGCACATTATCAATTATATGCTACTATCTTTCACTGATAATTTAATCAATGTTTATATCAGTCAGCTCTTAGTCCTTTCTCTGTAAACCTCTTCCTCCATAGCTAGATCACAGAAGTTGCCTTTCTATAGGCAAGTTTTATTGTCCCACAGGCTTTTCCTCCCAATTTCTTCTGCATTCAGTACTGTACCATGCAGAGCAATAATTGGTCTTTAATATTCAGTGTGTAGCCTCTTATTCCACATAATACTGGAACCTCAGACCATTTTACCATCAGTCAACTACATATCTTTTTTGACATTACTGCTTTCCAGTTATTTGATTCCCATTGAATAAGTGCCCTAGATTTTTCCTTCTCTCTCCTTGCTTTATTACATTTCTCAAACAACCAGATTTTTGTCAAGTATAAAACATGTTCTTGCATTTAAAACTGGAATGCAGAATATCTAAATAGTCTGAAACCCTGAAAAACAGCTAGAATGAGCAGCTGATGTAACAGTGTTTTTCACAGTAAAGGTAAAAGTCTACTTCTGCCTTTTTTAGGAAGGGTGCTTCCTTGGAGATTGTAAGAGAAATGAGATAATTTCTTCAGGACACTACAGGGATTTCAGGTCCAAGTGTAGCATACATAGCTCTGAGCTTTCATTAATATATGCACTGTCTGCAACAACTTTAAACCATATGTATAATATCATATGTGAAGAAATAAATCACTATTACAATAAAACCTGGCCAAAAGGCCTCTTTCTGAGGAAAATATGAAAGAACAACACATAAAAGATGATAGTCATGCCACTTTATTCACTAATAAAAATCATTTAGAGAACAGTATAAGAACATATACAAACTCCTCATGGTTATCATAATAGTCCTTGTAATTATCATAACTATCTTACTGTTTCTAAGCTTCAGGCCATAAGAAAAATTCTAAATAAGAGACTTCAGTGACCTAACAGTCACTTGCTTGAATTGTTTTATAAAGCAGCAATTGCTTATCTCATCACAGTTTCATCACTAAAGGTTTATTAAGAAAAGTACTGTGAGAAAAAGAAATAAAGCCATTGACTGTCTTAGTTATGTAAACAGTTATATCATCAATGATAAATACATTATGATAATATATAATGATATTATATAATATATCAAAATAAAATTTTGCAGCTGGACTCCTACCTGAGTCCAAGAGGTCCTTGATGTAGCTGAGGAGAGATGATAAATACAGGTCTGGGGTGAAAGTCAATGCTCCATTCCAAAGACTACTTGGCTTTTGAGCTGTAAAGAATACTGCAGACTGAGCTGCTGTGGTCAACACAAACTGATAGATTAATAAGCAGAAGAAGATCTGGTCTTCTGCATAAAGCATGATGTTTAACCAAGAAACCGACAAATATGGTTCAAGTCCATCTTCAAGCTGTAGCAATTCAAATGGAATTCTCTTGCATTCCAAAAAGTGTTCTACTGACTTAATTGCTAGATACAAGGGAAACGGTGGTCCTTCCAACATATCTCTTAAAATATTAAGCCCTTCTCTGTAGGGAATTTCAGAATTTTCTATGCTCAGGTGACTGGAAACATCAGACACTTTGTTCTTATCCAGGAAACCTGAGCTCAGAGACAGGTGAGAGTTTAAATTCATTTTCTGTGTGCTTAGTGTTTTCATTCACCTACTCCTGCTTACTAGATGAGACCTTGGACAGATACCACAGACTGGGGTAGCTTTTTGGTCATCTTTCAAAGACATTTTTCCAAAACATGGCTAAAATCTATTACTGCTGAGTTCTAAAAATGTAGTTGTAATATTATACAGTTAACTTCTTTATTTATTATATGTTTTTGGTAAAATGTGGCTACAAGTAGGGTACTGTGTCATTACACATAAATAAAATTTCTAAAATGCTACTTGCAAAAGACACTAATTGCATTGAAAAAATTTTACTCTTAACCTTGTAAGACATTTCTAATATTAGGGAAAATGCGATTTGATCTATATTTGCAGTTTTGGGTTACTTAATAGCATTTGTGATTTTAAAATGTTGATTGTTTTTTTCCTTCCAGAATACATTTATAAAGAACAAGTAACTCTTCTGGCTTCCTTTTACTTTCTAGCTGACAAGACTGCAAGGTCATACATTGATACAAGATGTTAGCTGTCACATCCTTACTTTGTTACCCTAAAGAAGAAGCTGGTAGATGGTGATTTTGTCCCAGTTGCAAGATGTTGATGCTTCTTTCAGACATTTTCTACATTATTCTTTTGGGAAATCATTCCTTTTATGTTTGGACAGCCTATGGTTCACTGTAAAATGTAGCATGAAATCAAAGGACGTATAAAAATGAAGACAATCTACTGAGATTTATTAAATATACTTTGTCTGCAAGACATATTTTTGAGGTTTTGTCATCCTTTCCCATTTGCATTATAAAAAACAGCAAGTACACACCATTATAAGTAAAACCTTTAAGAGGTAATCAGATGGATATTTAAAAGTCACCATTTTATTTCTATTCGGAAAGCATAATAAAAGTGCACTGGGGAGGAACACTGAAGGTGAAGAAAATAAAAAGGGGAAGAAAACCCAGAAAACATAACAATTTTGTTGTGTCCTAAGTCAGAATAAATGTCACAAAAAGATGTACTCGGATTTATATTTCTTTGAACTCAAAACCAGAACCCTCTGAATTGTGCTGGGGTAACACAGAAAGGTATCAAACTGGCTGACTTACCTTGCCAGCCATAAGAAAAATATAGGATAGAAGAGGTGCAAAACAATCTGATACTGCTGATTTTTTACATTTCCTACCTCTACTCAGATTTCTGAGGTTTCTGTTTACCCATTTCTCCAACCATTTGAGGTCGCTCTGGTCTAGCTGACAGGACACCCATCTGGTGAATTAACTATGCCCAGTTTTGTCTGCAGATTTGCTGAGGGTGCATTCCTTATACTCCATTGTTAAGGTCATTAATGAAGAAGTAAAAAAAGAATTGGGCTCCATATTGACTCTTGGGGTACACCATTAGTGACTGGCCTCCAGATGGACATCATGTTTCTGCTGATCAGCACCCTCTGAATCAGGCAGTTCAGCCACTTTTCAATCCACCTCATCTCTTCACTTGCAGTTTTAGTACCCTGATGACATGATACACTTTGACACAGCCTGTTCTGTTACCAGTGCTAGTTTGTGTCTCTTCATGGTGCTGAGCTAAAGTCTAATCTTGTGACTGCCAACAACCTGCAAGGAGGAAATGCTGTGTTGCAGACAATCAGCAAAACTACCCAAATATATTCAGCAGTATGCATCAGCGGTTCAATATGTGCCTGTAGAGACCAGGAAAGAAGCAGTGAGGCCTAGAGAATATGTTGATTTATGGTGAAAATTCATGGTGGCAATATCAAACACCATCTCCACTTTAACCTGAAATGTGGAATCAGGAAAAGCAAAAGAGATGATTGCTCAAGTTTTGAGGCACGAATATAATCAGATGGCAGTAAAATTTCAGAGAATAATAAATTTCATAATATTCAGCTCACAGAACTGAGTAGAATAAGAATCTGTGCATCAGAAAGAATTTGGAACAGAGGATAAGAAAGATCTGGAGTCAGACAGGCAAACAGAAAAAAAAAAAAATTGAGCCTGTCCAGTGAGAAGTGACTGAATTTTAGGCTGTCTAGGATGCGGCTATCATATTTTAATTTGCATCAATTTCTCATTTTTATAACTATTTAAAAGTTCTACTGGTTATCTTTTATGAAAATGTGGCAAAAGCTTTTATCCAATCACCAGTATCATTTTTTAGTGAGACTAGCCCTTTGCTAAGAAAGAGGGTTGATTGAATCTCTGGGTAGATGTAGAAGTCTGGACAGTAAGGAGTTAATGTGTTGGTGTGCCTCACACATTGATGACCATTCAAGTGGGCAGGTTAGATCAGATGTATTGGGAAAGGAGAGTTGCACAAAGGTAGAGCAGCACCTTTCTGAAACCAATTTTCCAGTTCAGTTCCATGGTGACAACACAACAGAGCACAAGTGCAGAAGTGGGGTCAAGGAGCGGTCAAGACCAATAGAGGGGGATCAAGACCACCAAAAGACCCTCAAAGCACCCCAGCTCATTTCCAGAAAGGTCCAGAAGACTGGACTGCACATGCTCACTTATTTACATGATGAGCAAGAAACCTAATGCCAGAGCAGGGAAAATTTACCTATGAGAAGGTAGCCCCACAAAGCCTGAGTGACACCACCAGGACCTTGGACACCCCACTGGCTGGACAAATGCTGGACCCAGAACTGGTGATCCCCTTTCCTCTCCTATCTCATCTCCCTTTCATTTTCTTTTTCTTCCCTCTTTCTTTTTATTCTTTTATTTTTATTATTAAAGGGACAAAACATATACCAATTTCCCTGCCTAGTGTGCAGTTTTCTAAAAAAATTTCCCAGTTTTTTTTTGGACCCTTTTTGGCTTTTGTCATTCTTTTTCAACCAGGTGCATCTACAAATCTTGAGTGTTCCCTTGTGTGTAGAGGCAAGTAAGTAAGTACATATTTAATAAAATAATAGTAACAGAGGTACCATCTACTGAAAGGAAGGTGCTAACCTCTGTATCAGCAGTGTACTTTGCTATAATATATATATTCTGTATCTGTATGGCCAATTTAAATAATTGCTAAATCTCTCTGGGTTTTATAATGTCAGTACAGTTCCACCTTTTCATAAATAACCTCTCAAGTTGCAAAGCAGATCAGTTACCATCTAAGTATATCTTGTTTTGTTTGTTCAAAGTGCCAAATTACTTTCAATGCATGCAGGAGAAGCTTCTGGAGAAGATAATGATACTGAATTCAAATGTCGAACTAAAGAAGTGAAAACTTGCATCTGTCACCAGTTAAACTTCCAGCACACGAATGTCCCTTTGGATGATGCACAAACTGCTACAGCAGACTCTATGAGATGTCAAGGCATACCAAAAATCACTGTGACAGAACACTTCAAATATTCCTGTTCTCAATATTCTGAATCAAACAACTTTTGTCCTTGATCTCTCAGACTTTTCCTTGCAGAATTGACTAGTGATGGTTGCATCACTTTTCCCTACTGTCAAAGTTTTATTTGCTTAAAACAATCAATATTTTCATGTCCTTTGAGAGTCTTTCATGTTTTGTTGATGGATATACAGTATCTAAAATACGCTCTAAAATGCCAGAAGTCTGGTTGATTGCTCCAGTCTGGGATAGCACAGATATATGAAGTGAATGAAAACTGACAAACTATATCCTTAGACCAGTACTGTAAATGAAAGAAGTAAGCATATCTGACACTTAGGGGGAAAAAAGAAAAAAGGAAGAAAAAAAGGAGAGAGAGAGAGAGAGAACTTTTGTTGCAATAACTTGAGAACATGATAAAAAGATCAAGAAATACACTGTGGATGTTAGATTTAAAAATTATAGTACCTGGTAAAGAGTACTAGATCATCTCTATTGTCCAGACTGAAAACTGTGATAATGAATTTACAAAAAAATCAAACCAATTTGTACTTTGGCCTGTCTTCCATTATTAGCATGGACTGCATATACTTAGAAATACTGTAAAAGTTCATTTACAAATAAATGGAAGGAGGAATGCCTACAAGATATCAAAAAAAAAAAAAAAAAAGCCATAAAAATACAATTAAAAGGACCTCATAAGTTTACTTTCCAGAAGAATTCCAAGGAAACAAGAAATAAGCAAAAATCAAACAAAAAAAGAGTAATACTTTATTTTTCCAAGGAAGAAAAGTTACATAGCAAAATGTAAGCATCTAGTTAGCTAGAGTTGTCTGTTTGAGATCTGAATGTAAATCAGCCCTGTTGTAGACACACACAATGTAATAACTAAAGGTTTATGGCACCAACTGACTTGGTACCTTCTAATAAATTATATCCTGCATTCATTATGTCTCAGTAAAACTGTCATAAAAGGTGTGCCATTCATGTTTTGCAGCTTTTTTACAAAAGCATTAAGGTTACAATTGAAACAGAATGCTCATTATGTCTAAGATGCAATATGTTGGAAAATGTTTTACATTTCAATATGTTAATTAAAGCTAGTTATTTTTTTATGGAAGACATTTTGTTAAGTTTGAAATGCTAGAATAATGAGATGCATGTAGAAAATAATTTTGCAAACAAGGAAATCGTAAGTATTCAAGAGTTAATTTAAATTAAGAGGGTTTGTTCTTTCTCTATATACCCATAGTTTTGAACCTGAAGTCAATGGCACATCAAGGAAGGATATAAAATTGTTATGAAATTTTGGTACAGAACTTGGAGTATTTTGATTGTTTTAATTTACAAATATTGCAAAAAACATAAACATAAAAAAACCCGTACTTAACCTTGCACTGTTAATATAACAGAGCAACTCAAAGATAATATTTTCATTTTTGATGTCTTCTGGATTTTGTAGGGAAAAAAATCCTAAGCTTTTGTTGTAGTTTTCTGTATACAGGAGTGATATACAGTCCAATTTTTCTTATAATTTAATAAGTTTTAATTTAATATACTTGTGCTCAGTATCATTAAATATACTTCGTATTTTATTAAGCAATAAGATGAAAACATTCCGTACTCTATTATGCAATCGTATTTTAAACATTTACATGTAAATTCCAGTGGAAAGACAGGAACTTAAAAAACCCCTTTTTTCTTAAATTTCTTTGCTCCAGTTCTTCTTCCATTAATGCATAGGGATTTTATAAACACAGTGAAAGTCTTCTTGCATTTGTTTTTTTTTTAATATGTTATCACCTGTGTAACTAATGTATCCCATAAATCCTCTCTATCCACCAAGAATGACCTTTCTAAAAGTAAAAATGTATTAGGCATGGATACAACAATTGATATACTTTCTACAAAAATATAAAATCAAACTTGTTTTATGGCTTGCATTGTCAGAGAACTGAAGCGAACATCAATATATTTATCACCAAAAAAAAAACCTAATACAAACAAATAAACAAACAAAACAACCCAAAAAACGCCCCCCAAAACAGAAACAACTGACTGACCAACCAATCAACCAACAAGAAGGTAGATTCAGTTTCCTTGCTTGAAATTGCACGTTAGGAATTTTTCATAACATTTGGAAAATTTAGACTCTTTAACAAAGATTTTTACAATTCTGTTGATGGAGTCACAACAATGGAGTCACAAACAACCACAATTTTTATCTTGTTAATCCAGTTATGAAGTCATTAGACATGAAGGCAAGGAATGATAGCTAACAAATATATTGCCAGTTTTTCATGACAATGTGGGATTAAAAACATTAAAATTAGGTTAAGAATTCAACCTAATATTCAGCACACCTCACCTCTTTCTAGAAATCATAAATCTAAACAGAAATAATTTCTAATTGGAAATATATACCATTCCAAAAATAAACGTTTGTATGAAAAAGAAAATGTTTAGTGGCATTTGATACCACTTGGAATTATGAAAGTGCTTTGGAAATATACAAACTGAAAATTAGATCTATTTGTCTAGCTTTTAAATAATACTATTACCTATTCCTATATATTATCTATAATTATATCATATATTCCTCTTACTATGTATGAATAAACAAATCTGTAAGTGTAATGAAATTACAATAATTTGCATCTTATTGCATGATCCCACACATGGACTTCTTACCTGGCTATTCATTTCATTAACATTCATAACTACAGTCAAGTAAAAGCAAGAGAGAAATACATCTTTATTTCCTCCACAGTTCTGTAAAACTTAAATCAGTTTTCATGGTTTAGGCAAACATGATTCAAATGCTTAAACTTAATAGCTGTTTGTTTGATTTCCTAAGTATTCTTTTTAACTTCATATTTTAACTAAAACCCCAAATGATACAGCCAACACCTCTTTGTTTGATTTGATTTGGTTTTCATCACATGCAGGTTAACAGTATGGTTAACAACAAATCACTCATAATTTGTCAGGGAAAAATTTTGAGAAAGTCCCTGACCTTCACTGAAATATGAAATTGGAAAAGAGGGCATTAAAAACACCATGAAAAAAGAAAACAACCCAGAACTCCAATTTCTACCTATAGCATTCCAAAACACTGCTTCATGTCAAAAATGAGTACATAGATGCATCCAATGTCTTGCTTGATTTCTGACTTCAAAACAACTTACATATGCTCAAGTTTTTGGGGACTTCACTATTACTGAGACTGACATGACAGAAAGAAAAACAGAAAATGATTTACGACTTCTCTTTATAAAATGGGATTTCTGGACAGACATATAATTTTTTTTCCAAACCCACATTTTTCTTTGTCTCTGTGTCTTTTTCTTTCTTCTGTCACTTAAAATAATCGAACTGCAGCAAAGCAGCCTAAAAATTGTAGTGTCTGTCACTAGCCTGAAATCTTGCGGTATCCCCACAGTTCATGCAGTTAGGATTTTTTTTGGAGTATGTTCAGAGAGTCTGACCCATGATACACAATCTCAGTTTGCAATAAATGCCTGGAAAACTTGGAATGTTCTTGTGATTTGAACACAAAGAATGACTTTGCCACATCTGTTAGTTGTATGACCCTCTTTCTAGTGAGTCATATTTATATATGTACCAGAATGAAATTTAAGTCAGACATATTTTGTCGTGGGTCTCATTGTAAGGCCCTGTAAAATAGGTGCTGAGAAATTTTATGTCATTTATATTCTCTCTATATAGTGGTGTATATATTTGTCACAGAATACTATCTTCATTTTCAATATTTATTCAAGCAACAGAGAAACAGTCTTTGAAGTGAATTGAAATCCATCACATCTTTTCCTGAGCTGTTAACTTAAATTCTTTAGAAAAATGCTTGCTCAAGCCATCTAGGGAATGCTATAGAAACAAGTATTAAGACTAGGTGTTTTCATAATAAATGCCACGATACCAGTAAACACCTATAATTTCCAAACAGAATTAAAAATAAAAATATATACTTAATTTGTACTGATAAAAATTCATTCTGAATTAGACTTTTGCCTTCTGTCCTGTAATATTAAATAATCAGTTCTTAAAGGGAAAAAAGCTCTCTTTCATGACCCTTTGAACTTTGTTTGAGATTGGCATATTTCCACAAAACATTTCCAATCATTCAACATTTTTAGACAGGAAAATCATCTCCCAAAAAGTCTCTGGAAAACTCTAGAATACAGTGATTTATTGTCTGTCTAGACCAGACAAGCTTTTTAACGGAGGCATTAAAATTACACTCAGACGTGATGAACATTTAAGGAGCTAGCTCTTGTGGAAAGAGGGGGGGGTGGGTTTTCTGCCTAGTCATCTAAATTCTCTGTGGCAATCTTAAAGTATTAGGATTTTTATTTCCCATCATGATACCTTGACATATATTTCTTTCCTGAAATATAGAAGAATGTAGTGCAAATCAGGTCAGGAAATTATAGGGAAATAATGCTGAGAATAGGAATAAGAATTGTTTAGTTCACTGAAGCACCCATTCCCCAGAGACAGTTATTTTAAAATGAGTTTTAATTATTCATTCTAAAGCAGCCATCCAGTTCCTGAATGTAGCCATAAAATATTCAAAATTTAGTATGAGGAATGACAAATGAAAGTCTTGCACTGTACTTTAAAAGTGCATATCTAACTTCAGAGTTGTTACTGAAAACATTTCTCACTAGTCATTCTAATGTATAAGAAATTATATACATCAGCTATACTTGAATTATAAGAGGAGCCTTAAGTCTTAACTATTTAAATATGAAGTTACTAATTCAATTTCTTCCTGAAAGAAGTAGAGACACAGAAGGGAGTAAGTATGTGCCATTCTAAGCATATGCAATATTTTTATTACTAGATCAGATCCTTACAACCTCTAAGATTTCTGATTATTTTCCCTTATCCCTGGGATTTTCATAAATTTATTACACTCTGCTAGTGCCATAGGTCCTGTCTGATGACACATGGATTGTGATCATGCAGTCCTTTTGTCCAACAATAATTTTGCATTTCTGAGCATGAAAGGAGTTGGGTTCTGAAATCCAAATAAGTACCTTGTTTAGAACATGGGACATGCCATATGGTTTCAGAGATATCTTGTTCCTGCTTTCTGTCCTATCACAAAACAGTTATATTAATTATTTCTGATTTAAGCACAGTAACTAAACACACTTTTCATCTTAAATTTTGTGAAAATATGAAACAGGAAAAAAACAATACATCAAGACAGTCCTTGCCACCAGTATTGAGAACAATTTGACTAAAAGCTACAGGATATTTTATTTTCTCTGAAAGCAAACATTTTACTTATGAGTTAACAAGAAAATGGATATCTTCAATCTAGGTTGATGTTGATAAGAGCAGAAGAATAGAGAAACACTAGTGTTACAAGTCCAGGCATTGCTTTTTCTTTGCTTCCAGAGATGCATAGACCACTAAACTGGAGTGTTCACTATAATTCATATGCTCCAAGAAAATTCCAATGAAACACTAATATAAGTAGTATGTTGTTATTTAAAATATTTTTATGTGTCTATACATATGTATATATAAAGTGCTGGAAGCAAGGATTTACTAAGATCAAATCAGTTGCCTCTGCACATGTGGATTAGTGTCTGAAATGAGAACAGAAAATGTCTCAATTCCTGCACTGAGATTTACTGCACTTTGATAAAAAATTAATAATAATACCCAGAAAAACACTAGAGTTACTTTTGCTGTGGGCAGTAGGAGACAGAATATTTTAGGAAAGGATAATCTTATTAATATATATCATTAAATGGAAAAGAAGCAGGAAATATATGACTTTGCATCCCAGTAGTGACTCTCAAGCATATTTTAACATAAATTAATATAGGCCAAAAGGCATGACCAAAAACATAAATAAGGGATTTTTGCTATGTCTCATAAATCTATTAATCAATTAAACTAGTTGAAAAAATAGTCAGAGAAATCTGAGTAACAGTTTTCCATTTGATGCTGATAATGTGAGAGGATTTTTTAGGTAGAAATATATCATCATGTTGAGTTTCAGAAATTATTGTATAGAGCTGAAGTTTTAATACATTGCTGTCAAAGTAAATTTTGATATTATAATTAAATATTGTTTCACTTGGTGTGCAGAATACTTTTTTCAGAAAATATTCAAAGGAATACAAACATACATAGTTATCTCTAATATATCAACATTTATTTGAAATGAGATAAACACAATTTAAAAATGTTCTGGCACTTCTGGAACCTTTTTTTGGCACAGCATTGCAATTTTTAACTCACAAGAATCCATAATACTTTTGCAATTGGTATCTACATATGTAATTATAAATTTTCACTACTTGGAAGTAACTTGTCTTGCCCAGAGAAAGAAAAGCTACTCTTTGTGAACACTTCATCAGTTTTACACTGATATTGACAAGGTTCGCTTATTCCCTTCAAGACATCTGCTTCTCAGTTCCCATTTCTCCCTTGATTTAAAAAAAAAATGCAATTCTGATGCAATACTCATTTTTTCTTTTTCCTCACCAATGCTTCTGATAGAGAATTTTGGATACCTATATGTCATCATTCTAGTTTATTTTACAAAAATGATACTAGCAGTAAAAATTATTTCAGGTTGCTTATGCACTAAATTTTTAATTTAGTTTTGCTTTTTTCACCTCTATTTCAGTGTTTGACTTTTTTGTTTTGTTTTGTTTTGCTATATAGGAATATAAAATATTCAGTAGATTGGGCCATTGTTTTTCTTCTTCATTTTTATTCTAATCCTGTTTCTGTGGCCCAGGACTCATAGAGGTAATAGCTTTGACCACACTAGTTTATTTTACTCACTTATGAAGTGTGTCCTTCAAACCTAAGCAAAATGTTAAGCTAAATGAGAGGTGAGGTACTAACAACTCTCTGAATCAGACTCATCATTTCAGCATGAATATTCCTGATATACTTTTGTTGATTTTTGCAAAAAATTGCATCTTTTCTGATTGTTTAGGGAGGCAATCTAATAGGCTACTGTTTTGCAGCAGTACATTGTGTCATTTATGTCTTCAGTTATTTTGCTTGTGGGATTATCACTTTCATATCTCAGATAGCTGTACAATTTTTAGAGTCTTCTAAAAGCAGATGATTCCTTTTTTTCTAGGTTTATATCAGAGAAAAGTTGCTAATTGTATTTGTGAATTAGACAATCATCATAAGCAGTTTGGTTAATATAATAGTCAGAAAATAATCTTCATGTCATGGTTTAGGAATGGTATTCCTCAATTTATTACTCCTACTGAGACTCCAAACCATGTGCTGCTCACTCCCTCCCCCTCTTCTGCCTTCCCTTTGGTGGGAGTAGAGGAGAATTGGAGGCACAAGAGGCAGAGATCATGGGTTGAGACAGGGACAATTTCCTGGAAACAGCAAGACATGAAAGAAAATGAACAGTGATTCACATGCAAAATTCACACCACCGAGCAGCCCTGCTACACTGACTGGAAGGAACTTCTTTCCCTGTGTCCCCAGCAATGTTGTGAGGTATCGTAGACTAATATCCAAGTCCTAGACATGCCATCTTCCAGTTACTGCAAAAATTAACCCAGTCCTGCCCAGAACCAGGACACTTGAAAATAGAAATTTTTCTTAGTTATAACTATGAACCAGATTAATTTGATTAAAAGTCTTCATAGCTTGACCTATATCCAGGACCTTCTCAACTTTCAAATCTTCAGTTCTGCAATAAGTACATTGCAAACATTCCAGATCCTTTTTACTCAAGTCCTTTTCTTCTCCTCATACAGTACTTGTTGGGTATGAAGAGTAGATTTCCTCATGTACCTCTATGAATATGCCTACGTCTGTTCTGGACTGCTCAAACCTGTGTAGTGGTCAGTTCATCCATGTGTCAGCCATTCATTCTATAAGAGATTGCATCTCATCTTGAGATGCCTCTCACTCTATTAGAGTGTGAGAAAAAAATTGCAGAGAAAATTGGCATAATTGTCATAGACTAAAAATGGCTAAATTTCGTAAGATGGATCCAATATTTGAAGAAAGCTGTTACATTCACACTCAATGGAAAAACTGCCATCAATGCAGCTACAACTACTTGCAGCCATTCAGCCTGTGTCTAAATCCATTTGTCGAGTAATGTCAATACTTTTGGTTATCAGACCAAATCCACACCCATTCAAATCCTCTGGGTTTTAAGAGGTTCTAGACTATCTGTAACTCTGGACCCTTACAGAATACTGACACTCGAAAATCACAGTCTGAAATTCTTCCTTCAGTGTTAATCTTCCTTAAGATTAAGTTCTTCCCTTTGCAGAATCTTTGGCCCAATATCAATTATGTAAGACATTTCTGTACTTTTCACAGAATTGTAGAAAAACCTAGGTCCTCTGGAGGTCAGCTAGTCAACACTCTACTCCAAACAAGCCATTTAAATCAATTAACTCATAAATAAGCATCCACAGTCTCCATTTATTTTTGCTCTGACCCACGCTGTAATACTTTCAAGAGAAATCAAAACTAAACAAAGCCTTTGGAATTTATACCATTTCAGCAAGAGAGAATCAGAAACCATTTTCAAATGCCTGATATGCAGAGTTAAAAATATAATGTTTTCCTTTTTTTATATGTAAAATACTTGAGGAATCTCAGAGGCGTATAAAAATACAGAAAGTTATGTTCTCTACTTAATTACTTAATTACATTCTTTGTGTAGATACCATGACACTATTTTAAGTGTAGAAATTTGATATGGACTTCAAATCACTGACCTGCATCTGCTCAACACCAAGACCTTGTAAGTAAAAATTCTTAGAAAAAAGCATGAATTATGAAAATGATATCTTTTTTACATTATTGCTGCTCAAGAGTCTACTACAATAGAAGTGAGACAGGGCCACTGTTCTGATTCAAGCTACTTTATAAGAGCTATTAAATTTACTGTTGAGACTATAGCAAATCTGGTCAGGTTTTACTGGAAAAGTTTTCCCAGTAGGGTGTTCATCTGTCCATTAATCACCCTTTATGTGGATATAGGTAAGTGACTCATGGACATGCAGTGAGTAAGCTTTTGATCAAGTGTGTTATTGATTTCACCATTGCATTGTAACTATATACAGCTCAAAAATACTGATATTATTTCAGCTTTTTTTAAGCCATTCAGTTATCTCACTAGAATTCAGATGATCAGATATTTTATGTAAGAGGATTATAAAATATCAATCATTTGTATATTTTCCTTTTTATTCTTTTATTTTTTAAAAAAAATATGTTTTCAGAGAAGCATGTTTGTTTAAGAAAAAGATTAGGGTAGGGACATTAAAAAGTGAAAAACTAATAAAAAGTTTTACTACTTAAAACTTAGTAAGTTTATATTCTGCTGATATGTAGAATTATAATGTACACATTTCAATGTAAATAATGAGATTCACTTGAAAACATGCTGATACATTTCTATGTTTAAAGGAGTCACTCTAACTCTTTCTTGAAATTTATATTTTACACTAGGTTTTTATTTGTTTGGATGTCAAAATTTCTTTACTTTGTTCCCTTCTGGTCTCTTGTGATGTTCTTTTTCCAGCTTACAGTTCAATTTTACATCAGGACATTTTTCACAAAAGCAAAATTCTGTGTCATCTTTTGAGATTTCATGTTTGACTTCATTGGCAATAGAGTGAATTGTCCAAACTGTCATACTGTGGCAAAGACAAGAGGAATAAAATCTCTTCCTGTCTGACTTTCTGAGATGACACTTCCATTGCCTAAGCTCTCTTTGTGCTATGCAGCACTCGATACATTCATGCTTTATCACTCTTATCTGTTCCTTTTCACAGACAAACCATTGTCCTTGTTAGACATTTGCCTCTTTTGGAACATCTTTCTCATGCAGGTATGATTAAAATAAAAAAGCCTCTTTTGTTCCTGTCATTTTGAGGGAGTGTCTAATAATCTTCATCCCAATTCTGACTATGCAAAGTTGCACACAAGGAGTAGTGAAAACAAGTTTTACCTGTATTAGAGATGCTCTGCTTGCTAACTATCTTACTTCTTCTACTCATTGTTGCTATTGCTGGTGCTGAAGAGTATCAGAAGTATTGTCTGTTTATTAAAAAATTATAAATCTAAACTCTAGATGACCATACATGTCTATTTCTGTACCTCAATTAGATTCCCCCTTTTTCATCATTAAGGTGCGGATTTTATTTCATATTGAAGTACAGATTTATCTAGATCTGAACTAATGCCACCGCTTGTCTTCATAAACTGTCAGGCTTAGGGTTTTTTCATGGGATGCAAGTGTTCATCCTGATTTCTAGATAAAAGATCCTTGGCAAAATCACAGAACGCTTGGTTATTTTGCTTCAGGCAGTAACAATGACAATCTTTAAGCTCAGTTAAAGCTTTACAGTGTGGAAAGAGAACTTCCACGCAATCTCATTTCCTTGCCTATGCCACAGGCAATAAGAAGTGTAAATGGGGCACTCAGCAAATCATCGAGTGAGCATTTAAACTAATTAAAATGTGATGAAGACTGTTTAAAAGATCTCAATTTATAATTTATATTGCAGTAAAAGTGAAAAATATTAAAACTGTTTTTCTAAGAGTAGCTTCACAGGTCTCACGGTGGTGAATTTCCTCTTTGTCTAACAACTACTCTTTTTTTAATGTTATCTGGGCAGAAATTGAAAAGAAATGCTGTGTTAGAGCTGTATTATCACAGAATACAGGTTGAAAGTCTGTTTGGAAATATCAGTGTGGATATTTAGAAACACTGGAATATTTCCTTCATTGAGGAGTAAAAGATCAGAGGTTGATTAGAACAACTGCTTACTTTTATCCCTGAAAATCCTCAAATTGGATGAATTACTCTGTCTTGTAACATGAGGACTCTAGGAGACAGTATTGAATAGAACATAATCTACACGGAAACATTCAAAGAATGAAAGCTCTTTGACATTTGCTTGTCCTTGATGCCTTCATTCTTCAATTTCTAACCTCTATAGACCTTTATTTTTCTTTTTTTAAGAGAAACCATAACACTTTCTGGGAAAAAAAAAAAAAAGAGAGAGAGAGAGATTAATGATAAATTCACTTATGTCAGAGTCTTGAAAGCATCCCCTGATGTGAAAACGCTGGGCAATATGCCTGTGAACACTCAGAGGAGTCACACCCTCTCAGTGTCCCACTTCAAGAAATTTAAAACTGTGTAGTAGTCTAGAGCATAAATGACTACCAACTAAACCCCACAAGTCTGAGGTGTTTTTAATATAGTCTAGTTATTTAATTTCAGAAGAAAGGAAATATACTTTGAG
>VZTJ01001900.1:1286571-1339545 GCA_013397795.1 Orthonyx spaldingii | reverse complement strand
GAAGGGAAGGGAAGGGAAGGGAAGGGAAGGGAAGGGAATCTGTACATCTTGAGTATCTTGTGTTTGACGTAACTGCAAAAGAAGCTTGCTCTTCAGTAAGCTTCAGTGCAGCCACTGTTGCTGAGAATCAGAGCTGAGATGCCCAGAAAAAGTTTTAAAATAATTTTCTCCATCTTTGGATGGATGCTTTGGTTATTTTTCTCTTTTTTCATATGTTCACCTGTTCATATTTGATCAAAGAAGGACAGATCACATTTAAAATCAAAATGCAGTTTTTCTCCCATTAAGTCAACAATCTGAAGCCAATAAGCCTGCTGATATCCTTTCATTTCTGTCACTTTCCTGATTCCTTATCCCCTTGTTTACCTTTTAAACTGTCTTACTTTAATGAAATTACCTCCCTCCAAAGCTATTTGCTCTCATTCACAATGTTAAATCATATTAATCCTTTTGCACACAGCTTCATATCATGCTATTCCAGAAGCCACCTTTCTCAGATTATTCAAGGCCTCTAATTCAGCTATTTTCTGAATGTTGTGACACCAAACTCAATTGGTAGTGGATGCATTCTGAGTATGGTTGCTTCCTAGCTGTCATGGCACTAATTTCTGTAGAAAAACAGGCTAGACAAACATGCAATTTTGAGATTATTATAAAATACATGATGTATTTAAAGCATTGAAGAAATCTTGATTTTCTGCTAGTTGCAAACACCTGTCTCTGACAAATTTAAATAACTTTAAAAATGCTTTTTTCTGTAAGTTAAAAATGATTTTTAAAAAATCTGTTTGCAACTTTTGGGCTAATATCAATTTTCTGTGCTCCAGTAATTATTACTCTTACCTAAAACATTACTTTTGTCTTTTGTTTCCTATAAATTTATTGCTCTTTCATTTTTCTCCTGCAAAGCAATTCTTTGAAACTTATGAACTGAAACTTTGCAAACATTTAAGAACTTATTTCTTTGCAATAGTTTGCGAAAAAAAAAAAAAGAAACAGAAACCAAACCAATGCATTCCTCCAAAGACTGTACTCAGGACACCAAATTTTAGAATTACACTTGGTCTTCTGCATCTGATGGATTCTACTTATTAAGAAAAACAGTGAACACCAACAGCATTGATTTTCATCACCTTCACTGTGCTAGTATTACCATAGACACTAAATTGTGGCTTCTCAGAGACTTTTTGTTCTCTAGTGAAGGCATTACTTGATTTTCTCAACACAATAAACCTTTTCGTGTGTGTAGGATGGGGCAGGCATGGGGATATTTAGTTGCTTCATCTCACTCTGTAGTTCCTTCTTGCTTCTCCTTCTGCATTTTTGAACCCTAGGACCATGTATGAGGCATATAGAATCAGGGAAGTTGTTAGCCTATTAAACTAATTTTCTTTCTTTCCTTCTCTCTTTCTTTCTTCCTTTCTTACTCATATGCTCAGTCCTTCTACCACTGCCAATTTAAACATGAAGTTTTTCCTCACAATGATGCCTTGTGCCTTGTAAGGTACACTTAAGTGCCATAAGATAAGGAAAAAAAAATCATTTAGGTTGAGAATATAACAATTGAAAGAAACAAGCAGTGAGCCAACAGACTAGTTTGCTCTCTGACCTGGTGAAAGAAATAACTGAGCTTTGGCCATCTAATTTACAGCAGAAGAATTTAGGTCTGGTTAATGAGAACAGAGAGTATTGGTTAGAAATTCCTGTTTATAGAAGTAGCTGTCAGTTATCTAAATAGATGAAGAGCATAATCAATAGTATATGATTATCAAATGCTATATTCAATTCTAAGCTATTTCAGCATTTAAAAAAAAAAATCTGTACTGAACAGAAAAATTTGAAGTTCTCTGTCTCAATTTTTGTCTCTTAAGCCTTGTAAGTTTAGGTTGAAAAGAAGTCCTGGGCATCCAGTAGTCCTACCCCACACCCTGCTCAGACCAACGGACAACTTTGAAACTACACCAAATTTCGAAGTCAGATAATATTGTTCAGGATCATATAAAGCCAACTGTTAATATCTCCATGATAATAATAAACTCTCTGAGCAACTCATTCAAATATTTGATCACCCTTATGCTAAATTATTATTTTTAGTATCTGTTTGGAATCTGACTTGTTCCAGCTTATAGTCATTGCCTCATGAACTTTCATTGTGAACTTCTAAGAAAAGTCTTGGATCGATCCTCTCTGTATCATACCATAAGGCAGTCAAAGGGTACTTTGCCAGAATTCTAAAGTCTCTCTTGATGTGCTCAGGGTCTTCCTTGGTGGTATTGTTGGGGTCACATAGACAATAAAGAGTATCAGTTTGAAAAAGAGATAAATTTTGGCAATGCCTCTGCAAGCATTTTGCACCTGAACTCCTGGCACACAATAAACATCCTAAGACAGATAATATGGTTGACATATGGATGTCTCGGTCCACTGTCTTCCATTGTTTTCTTTGCATGATGACAGGTGGATCAGACTCAAGTAGCTCTGATTTTCCCTGAGGAAATTTGTTCCTTTTGAGCTGTTCCTGGCAGCCTAGACCTACTTTGTTAATGCACACCTGGAAGTGAAGAAGAAGCCTTCCTCCTTATGCCAATTTTGGGGTCATTCATCCCAAAGAATTGTTTGAGTGAAGTCTCTACCTATTCATTCCTGTATACAACATGGTTTTCAGGGTTTTTTTACCTCTCCAAGGCCCACTCCAAAGAGTCTTTTCATTTTCTCTTTTCTCTTTCTTATGTTACAGTGCCTGCTTGCTTACCATCATTGTTCCATCACCAATGGCTCAGGGCCTGCACAGAGGCCTATCCCTTGTGGAGCTACTTCTGGGACTCCAGCTGGCATTTGGGAGTGAGCACTGTGAAACATCATCACCTTCCCAGGGTGATAAGGCAGAACAGAGGTTCCATGACCCCAGAGGTCCTATCAGCTCTTAGACAGAGCTCACATTCCCTCTTAACCTTACTACCAAATCACTCTACCATTCTCATGGCTGCTGCTGCTCAACCAGAAGCATTCTGGCACCTCCCGTCATGGCTTCTGGGGAGCCCATCTTCCTCCAGTTCAAAAATAGTTGAAATGACTCAAAGGTATACTCACTTCTTCATGAGGAAACAGCAGAGGCATGTCTTCCTTTTCTGTCTTCAACAAATACAAATTATTATTTCTCAGTTGCTCTTATAGAAACATGGTGATCAGCTCAATCTTTTCAATTTTCAATCTGTTAAAACTAATAATCTCATCTTTGCTCTGATGCCAGCAAACTTCATGACATGGTAAAATAAAAGTATATAGGCCAACCAGACAATGTGGCTGAAGTCCCATCTCAACTATACAAATTCCTCCAGAATTAACTGAACGTTAAGTATTCACAGTTCTCACCCAGTTCTTATATTTATCCATTAATAATACTAATAAAACAAAAGATTCTTGGCCTCTTTCTTGCAGCCTGTGTTGTACTATCCCCTCTGCATTTATCTTTTACATTTTCCTTGCACATCAGGCAATCATTTTCTCCCTTATACGTCTCAGAACATCATGAGTGTGGTAGTAGTTTCCATAAGAATTGCATTTTCTACATGTATCTCTAGAGCATTATCTTTTTATCTATATTAATACTGTATTTTAAAGTAACTTAGTTATAGTGTCCTAATTGGGGTGAGGGTTTCTCCTGTGATGAGAGTCACAAAGCAGTAAGAAAGAAGTAGAATGCAAGAAAGCCATTCTTACCTCTTAGAACTTCTCCCCTGGTTAGACACAATCTTGCTTGGCAGCTCTCACGAACTGGATAATCATACAGGAAAAAATGCTACATGGTTCTTTTGCAAGGCTGCACTGGCTCACTCAGAGTACACAGTGACAAAGATGCTTTACCAGGTATGAACTCGTCTGGACTATGTGAGTGGCAGATTCAAGAAACATTTCATACTTTTATCTAAAATCATTCGTTTTAATAATCACCAGTTTAGAATGTGGAAACATTGGCAGGAATCCTCACACCTCTCTGCACTGGTGTACTTCATTCTAAAGTTTATTCTAAATTTCAACTCAAAGAAATAAGCAGAAATGGGTTCATTATCAAATACACACACATACATATATATGTGTATATATGTATATATACACACAGACATAAGGCCAGACACAAAGTATGCACTCAGTAAGGTATATATCATGTTGACAAATTTAAGTATGTTTTCAAAGTACTTGTGAAACTTATATTTCAATTCACCCTGCCATAAAGTCATTTATACATAAAAAGTCAGACTACTGCATATTGTCATGTTTTACATCTTCTGTTCAAAGATGTGTTTTAATGATATTTTGCATATTTTTTTAAAAATCATTATTCTGTATTCATCGTTGTCAGAAGGTATATCAGAAATGCTGCAGCATTGAATGAGTCAACATTTTCTTTACATATCTCCTCTGATATATGGGTTTTTCTTTGCATTTTGACAGTAATTGTGTATTGAAGTATTTTTCCAATTATTTCAGAATGCAAGACTGATGTACCTGATGCAAGTTGACAAATGCTATTCTTATCTCAGAAATCAGTATTAAATGTGTTTTAATAGTTTGTGTTGATGAATATGGAAGCAGTCCATTGTAAAATAGTACATTGTCATAAGTGTTAAAACAAACCCTATCCTCATCATAAGGTTACATTTTAAAAATCAGCAGAGCTAATGGAGGAAACTCTTGTTACTAATGGAAAATGTATGAGTTTTCATGGACCATTCCTAAATTTTCCCTGGTTTCCAAAACATCTGAAGAATCCCTTGCAATGTAAAATAATAAAAAATACAATCACAATCTCAATAGAAAGCAGAAAGGTGCAGTTATAAGATGCTGTTTCAAGTTTCAGTGTTCTTTGTCTTACAACCAAGTACAGAAATTAGTACAAATCAGTTCTACTCAAGACTTCACTGAGTATTTTGATCTATTTTTTCCCCCATATATTTTGTTTGTCCAATTCTAGTAGACATGAGTTATGTTTTGCATTCTTGCCTAAATGCAGCGGTGATAGGTTTCTAACAGTTACTTTTATGATCTACCATATTAATATAATACAGAATTTTGTTATATTCAGTAGCTGGAAAAGTGTTATCTGTCTGATTTTTTTTCTACTCAAGGTTGACCAAAGGATAAAGAAAGGTCTCTTTCATATAGAGTTAGGCCCAATAATTTAAACTCACAGATTTAACTATCTACTTTGTATTCAGGGAGTAGAGATAGATATCTCTGAATACTTCACTGTATAGGATTTTTTAATTGCATTGTGAATGTGTTATGTATTGTTCACTTCTTTTTTATTTTTACAGTATATTTCATCTATACCTTGGATATTTGTTGTTCTGGCCACAGTTCCTACAAGATGGTGGTTCTCCCTCCCAGCAGTAGGCAGGATGATTCAGCACTTTGGGAGTTCCCAGAATACCAGTTATCTTGAACTTCTAAACACTTCACCTGACACCAATCTGTTATACAGTGAACATAATTTCATCTTCTTTCATAAAACTAGAAATTAAAATTGCAACTCTTTCCCTACTAGACTTTTTCTAGTTTTACTCTTTCATTTATTCATTTAATTCCTAAGTGACAGACTGCATTATGTCAAGCAAGTCACATCACAGTTTGTTACATCACATTACAACAGTTAATTCATTTTGGCAGGTGTAACCCTTTGGGTCCATCAGTCACTGAATTATGTTCTTTACAAACTTCTTTATCATTCTGTGCATGGTATGCCTCTTCTTGTAATGAATGCAAAATCGTGTGTGGCCAAGAAGTAAGCACACTGAAAAGAGGACAAACAGTAAGTGACTGAAAAACTTTTGGAATAATTGAAGAGGTTTTTCTGAAGGAGAGTGCATTTCCACAATAAAATTGTTAAAATTTTGATAGTTTCTGTGATTGTTGTTTTCTATTATATTTCAAATACTCATTTGAATGACCAAATTATATTTGGAACAATTTAGATTTAACATATCTATAAGGAATATTTCAAGTGAAATTTTTAAATGGGAGCATGGCTTCAGATATAGAGGGAATCAAAGTCAGAGCCATTGTATTCTTCCGCTTAGTGTTAAAGGTGATGTATAAAAATAAACAATCTTTCTTCACAAATGTGCTGAGAACATACAATTGTTTCTAAATGATAGCCATCAAGACTGAGATTTTAACGGTCACCTGCCACCCAAAACTGGTAATTAAAAACTTCCTCATAATTTTAATGCTTAAATAAAATGCTTATATACATTTAATGCTTATATAAAAGGTTTTGTTAGATTTCAGAATTTCTAAGGAACAGGAAGAAAGTTAAAATTATGTTAGCACTTTAAAGATGGGTGATAGTAAGCAGAGCCACATTAAAAGAATGACTGATAGCGGTTGGTTGACCCCATCCAGGAACTACACATTCACCAACTACTTGCTCAGTCTTGCCCAGCAGGATGGTAGAGAGGATCGTAAGGGCAAAAGGACAAAATCCTTCTGGTTCAAGATACAATTTAATAAATGAAGGGTAAAAAAAGTTAAAAAGTTGTTATAAAGGTCATCCCTCACCACTTCCCTCTAGCAGACTGGTTTCCAGCTGGTCCCCAAACACAGACTACTTTGGGAAAATTATAACCCTGCCTAGTTCTATAGCTGATCTAAAAGCTATCACCAAATTGGCTTCTATGAAGAAAATTATCTCTATCCCAACCAGTTCCAGTACATTGATACAGCATTCAATCAGTATGAAATAATAAAGCATATTCTCATCAATATGGTCTTATCATGGAAAAAAGTGCCTGAGGAGACAACACACATATTTCTCGTTAAAAAAATCAGGTACCCTCAGTTTGAAGTAGGGGTAACTAAAGAAGGAGGCTGATAAAGGCCTGTATATAGCAAGAAAACAGCATATTTTTAATATATCCAGATAAATGCAAAGTCACACAACAGGGAACAAATATATTAATAGTGACCGATGAATCCGCAGCAGATTAATGGCCCAAAAGTGAGAAAAGAATTTGAGAATTATACTAGACAGGACCTAAATAATATTTTTCTATTTAAACAGGTGAAAATGAAGTAAGCAAATATTTTGCATGGTCATCGATGTGGATTTCCACAGTCCAGGAAAGAGAAGGATTCACTTGAATAGGTTTAAAGACATATTGGATGCTTAATGAAAGGACTGAAATGCTAGTATGTAGGACATACTGTTATTAAACATATGGAGCATAACCATAATCACATAGTCACAATCAAATAACATCTCAAGTAGGAAAAGGACTACTTTTCTCAGTGCTCTTCATTCCCCTGATCTATTCTACAGACAGAATGCACTTTTTTAATATTGTCTAGTTCTCAAATCGAGGACTTAACTTAGTGTAACTTACCTAGAGGGCTATCTGTATGTTCAGTGAAACCAATAATCTTTAAGCATAAGATCCTCCATAATTTTCTCATTTCCTTTTTTAAAACTTTTGTTATAATTCTGGATATTCAATGGAACAAAGGTCTTCTACTGCTATAATTAACATAATATCCCTTTCAACAGATTCCGGACAGAACTCTCCTGATATTACTGTAGTATAGATAAAAATAAAAGAAAGCACTGAAATAAAAACTGGAAAAAAACCACGAGCACTTTGAGCTTCTATGTAGTTATTCTTTGAATACTTGGTCACTGCATATCTTACGTTAACTAACAATTTAACATTAAGAACTTGATTTTGCAGTATTTTATGCATAACTCAGCAATATGTTATTGACAAATAAGACTCTAAGACTAAAATAAGTTATGTTCAGAAATTCACAGGTTTTGTACAACGCATTAGGTTCAGGAATTTACAGCTCAAGTCCATCTCTAATTAAAACATTGATATCAACCAGTGATGGTATTTGATACATGATTTCCTCTGTACTTTTAAATTATTTAAGTGGCATTTGAGAGCTGTAGTTCTAACTTTGTGGATGACCTCTTTTAGAATGTCTTACCAATGTGCAGAAATGCCAGTATAGCAATGGCTTACTCTTAGAGCCAGTTATGGCAGCTACTTTCTGGGTGTCCTTAATTCATAAAGAGCAGGAAAAAGCCAGTCAACATCCATATTTGATATAAACAAATATAAACAAGGAGGCTACAAAGAGAGACAATCAATCGCACCTTATCTATGATGTTTATATCAAATTGCATGAGGAAGATATAAATAAGGATAACATTATGCAATTGGAAATAAAATTATACACTAAACAAATATTTCATTTTATTAAGGCTCATTAAGAATTTTCAAAATTTAAGCAAGAAAACCTCAAATTGCTAAAGATTTGCAGAACTTAATTCTTTCCCTTTTGGAGGAAATATTCAAAGTATTTTGTTTCCATTGAGTGTTGAATGTCAAATGTCAAACATAAGTACCTGTAAAATATGTTATTTAGCAAACACTTTTAAAATGTATTCTGAAAATAACTTAACCAATGTTTCAGTGGTTTGCAAACTTTTCAAGATATGTGTGAAAAAGTTTAAAATGGCTGAATTCATCTCCAGAGTGGCATCAATGAAAGGACTGTTTTACTTTAAACTTTATTGAAAAATACAATTTAGGTTAAGCATCTTGAGCAGCAAGTATGTTTCTGCTGTTACACAGAAAACACCAATCAACAATAGTGCATCTGAATTTTCTGTAAAACTGAAATATTAATCTATTCCTGACTCTACACATTTGAGTTCTCATGTTTCATTAAGGAAAATAATGACATTTTTCCCACAGAATTTGCTTCCACAATGATACTAAGTTACAGAATTTACTGTCTTAAAACATAGCAGTATATACTAACATATTTTATCTTTTACTCTCATTCTGAATGTCAAGAATAAAATATTTTGTTGTTATTATTCACTAAATTTTTCAATTTATTTCAAGTGTGATTCTGTCACACTGTTGATGGTCAAATTTTGAAAAGAAAAAAAAATACAAAAATGGAGCAACATAAGAATTGAAAACTCTTTAACTAAATTTTGGCAAAGTTTTCTTTACGGGTAGAGCACATTTTCTCTGTTCAAAGTCATGTTCCAGCAATAGTAGCTCCAGGTAGCCACCTTCCTTTCCAATTTCTGTTGATTTTTTTATCCTGGCAAAAACTGCTCATGACACTTGTATTTGTGGATCAATATAAAATGCTGTGAAGCTGATGACTTCAGTTATTTTTTTTATATTGTGGCTCCCATTGAGTGAGTAATGAGCATGGCAGAGCAAGAATGTGAAAATAACTGACTGGATTTTTCAGAGTAGTTTTGCTGTAAGCCAGAACTATACATGGGAGACTTTCAGAAGAGTGACTTCCATATACTTTGGGTAAACAAATGACCAGACAACAGCTCTTCTCCCACACTTTGTTTACCTCTCTTCCAGAGTTCATTCTTTCTGGTTTTCCTTTTGAATCTGTATTATTACTTTTCAATTCTTCTCTGCCGTGCATTTTTGTTTCTTCAAATTTAGTAGTTTTCAATCTGTAAATCTATTTCCTCAAAATGCATCTTTCTTTGCAGGCTCCTCCAGGGTCCTCTGTTTAATCATGCTTTTTTCTCTTCTACTCCCTCATTTTCACTGTCACCCTGGTGCTTTTTTCTCTTTCTCCACTCACTCCCTTCTCTGGTATTACATGCACTGTGATTCCCTTTTGGGTTGTTATCTCAGTTTCACCATTTGGTCCCAGTCCACCTATGATAAAGACTCAAAATACAGAGCAAGCTCCTCACTTAATATTGACAAAACAGGGAAAGAAATATCTTCATGCTGGCAAAACTCAAAACAAGGAGTTAATAATTGTCTGCTGTCTCACATCTCTTTTGAACACACGAAACAAGGGCTTTATAGAAATAATTAAACTAGAATTTTTAAAAATAATTTGAAATATATTAATTTTATTCTTTAAATATTCTTTCAATGTTACAGGTAGTTTCTCCAACATTTTCAAATTGCATTGATAATGCAATATGCTACAACACATTGTAAGAATGAATCAAACCAGAAGTTTGTTCCCACACTGATGTACTCCAATGCTGGCCAGCAGAGAATTACAACCCTCCTTGCTTTCTGCTCTTCATGGTTATGGTATGAGGGCTGCAGTCAAGAGACTTATATTTCTCAACTGTTTTCTCTTACCTCTGCATCCTTCCACCAAAGGAGAAAGAAGAACAGAAATCACACCCAACTGCTGTCACTGCACCACCATTACCTCTCCATGACTTTTACTGCTGCAGATACCACTGTCAGTGCCAGTCACATGGAAGCAGAACTGTCACACACACGGAAGCAAGCAGCTCTGGGGACATGGCTGCTTATGATGTTCTGCACATCCCCACACCTTTCTCTGGCTGAGCAATTGCCACCCGTGGTAGTTATGATGGCTGCCTTTGTCTTACAGATAACAAAATGAATATTGCTCAACAGCTAAAGGCTAGTTGAGTGTACATCAAAACTACAGCTGTTATGCAAATAAGACTGCAAATCAATCATCATACTCCATAAATACTGGACAGTCCAGGGGCTGTTGAGCTTTCCCGCATAATAGCAGCTGCACGCCAGGATCTCCCCTTGAGTAGAGATGTGTCTCAAAACTGAGAAAATCCTTGTCACATCAGACAGTAAGTGAATTGGGAGTAAGTGCACCAAAAATTTGAAATCTTAGCTAAGTGGTATAAAGGACTGATTGTGTATATATAATCCTTTAGACATAAACCACCTCCAGTACTAAGTCTGGGTCCAGCCACACCTAACCTCCCATCAGAAAGTACAGAAAGCAAGGAGGTCCTTTCTGAATTTCATGACTGAACAGGACGCTCTCCCTGGCAGTTTTGCTGACCCTGTCCTTTATGCAGTAAATAACCAAGTGTACCTTGCCATTGAATCTCTTTAAATAACTGTCACATTTACTATCAAACTTTGCAAACTCATTTAATATCAATAAACATATTTCTATTTCTCTCTTATAAAGTGAAGTGTTTCACTCCATCTGTGACACTAGTCCCAGTATTCCACCAATGCAACTTTAGTGTCCATCACTTGAAGACATGAGGAGAATATGGAGAAACATGGAGAGGCTGTTGTCACTTGTTATTCTTTCATATGAACACCTGCCTAGAAATTCTTATTAGTTGAGTAGAAAGACTTCCTTCCCACATAACTAATTTTATGGTCCATACTATTTCAAAGCTTTTTTCGAGGCATAGTCTTTTCATTTTTGAAAATGTGTATTGTTACCAAGGAACCAAGGAAAGTAATGGTGATATTTACTTAACAAATTATAAGGATCTATTCTAAACTGTATCGGATTTACATGGCAAAATTTTGGTAGTGTGGGGGCTGCAGGTCTGGCTTGTGTGAGAAGATATCAGAAGCTGTCCCCTTGTCTGACAAAGTTCGTTCCAGACAGCTCCAGGACATTAAAAAAAAAATGCTGTGCAAAAAGGAGCTGGGAGAGATGAGTGAGAATATGAGAGAGAAACATTTCTGCAGATACCAAGGTCAGTGATGGAGGACAGAAGGTACCAGGGTAGAGATTTCCCCTGCAGCCTGTAGGGAAGACAGTGGTTGTTCCTCTGAAGGTCCCTGGTAGAGCAGATATCCATCCTGCAGCCCATAAAAAACTGCAAAACAGAGCAGGTGGATGTGCCCTGAAGGAGGTTGCAACCAGTGAAGAGCCTATGCTGAAGCAGGTCCCTGGTAGGAACCATAGACTATGGAGAGGAGTCCACTCAGGAGTAAATTTTTTCTCAGGATCTGAAACCCTGAGATGAACCCATGCTGGAGCGCTCTGTTCCTGAAGGAATGCAACCCCTGGAAGGGACTCATGCTGGAACAATTCATGAAGAACTGCAGCCCATGGGAAGGAGACAGGTTGAAAGTCAAGGAAGGACTGCATCACAGAGATGGAACTCCACAGTGGAGCAAGACAAGAGCATGAGGATGAAGGAAGGCCAGAGGGAAAGAGTTATGAATCAACTGCAATCCCCATTCCTGATCCCTTTGTTTTACTGAGGAGGAGGATATAGGATAATTGGGAGTGAAGTGCCTGAGAAGAACAGTGATGGGAAGATGTTTTTAGATTTGTTCTTATTTCTTATTAGCTTATTCTGTTATTAATTGGCAATGGGGTAAATTAATTTCTAGATTAAATAAATTTCCCTTAATCAAATCTGTTTTGCCAGCAACAGTAATTGCTGAGTGATCTCATTCACTCAGAAGCTTTTTGCTGTATTTTCTTCCACTGTCCGGTTAAGGAGGAGGCATGATAGAGCCTTGCCTGATGTCCAGCAAAAGTCAATGCACTACATAAACACATAAATATTAAATAATTTAATAATGTGTACCCATAACCTTGTTGCAAGAATTCCTACCTCCATCTTAATATTTAATGTGAAAGAAATATTGTCATGGTTTTAACAGTCTTCATTTTGTAAGACATTTCACAGTTTGTGGACAGTATAGCTCCATCTGTCAAATAACTACAGAATACGAAGAAAAAGTTTTAACAGCCAAGTTTATAAACAGGATCACTCCCAAAGGATGAATTTGTAGTTTTCATTTCATGTGAGCAAGTATAATTAAGATAAAACAGAAGGTGAAGCAAACAAAGGGATTTAAACTTTTGTAATGAGACAGCTAAAAAATCTGTTTTCTTCCTCGTTCCTTGTGCAGCAAATCTGTTGAGTAAGGTACATGATTTTCTTTCAGGAACTCACTGAAGAATACAGGAAAGAAGGTAGCACAAAGAAACTTTGAAAAGATTGTAGGAGAATAGCTTGCTGAAAAATTTGATTGTAAGAGAGAACTGCTGATTTACATATGTTGATTAATCTACAATCAAATATAGTATGCAGAATGTGACTTTTTTATTATAACAACTTATTACTTATTAAAGGAAAATTGCTTTGTTGCATACTGTTATTTACTGTATAAAAAAGGGCAAACAAGGTATTGTAAGAGTAGTAGTTGTGAAATTAAATCTTAAATATAAATCTGACCCCTTTAGCAAGCTTTTTTTTATTATTTTCAAGGTTCCATTTCAGAACTTCAGATCAATCTAATTTCCATCCTTTAAGATAGCAATTATGATACTTAGCCAGTGTATATAATTTTTAATCTTACATCAGTAATTAATCCTACCAACATTCTGTGACAGGGTTTTAACTATTATTACCAACATTTTATCAGTGAAGGTAATAATTACACACACAGACAAAGCGTTATGTAATTTGTGAGGAATCTTGTATTCTTTATTGCTGATTTTATGTAGTACCATTCCTATGATCAAACAGGTATGCAACAAATGGCTACTCTATTTTTCATTCAAGTGTAAATTCTTTACTGCCTGCAACATCATGAAGATTTACTCAAGACAAGAATGTATTGCACAATGTTTGTATTAAATACATTGCAAATTTCTTCTAAAAGAATAAGTAGAAACTTATTCTTTCTTATTTCTCAGAAATCTGAAATTTTGGAAATGCATGCTATGATACCTGAGAAGCTGAAAAATGTCATTCTATTCCAGTGAAAGTAAAGACATGCAAATTTTACTTTAGTTCTATAATGTTGTTGAGTTGAAAAATTATCTGCTCTTTTGTGGGGAAAAGCTACTAAGTCCAGTAAAGGGATTTGCGGTATTGCTTTTCATTCATGCTAATTACACCCTATTGGCAGTTGCTGATTGATGAAGTGACTCTTAGATGTACATGCACATCTACTGCAAGGGTTGCAAGAGAAAATCTCCTGTTTGAAAGAAAATATTTTTACCAAATTTCTGCTTTTTCTAATTTGAATTTGACATGTGCTTGCACTCAGAAACATCTGCAATTTGATTTGGTCTCCCTAGCAATTAACTGAGTTTATTGGGAGTAATTTTTGCTGGCAAATATGAAGTTGTTGAAAAGAGTAATGCATCAGTTATAAACAGCAAATTATCTTGTGGTTGGTGCACTTTTGGAAACCATGGGACATGATGTTTAAGTGGTTTAGCTGAGAAGAGAATAGCAAATTTCTAAGCTATGAAGTGTTACAGCAGAAATTTGAAGGTTGTATGACATGTGCCCACTACTGATAAAAATAGCTAAAGCTAATTGTTTTAAAATGAGATGTGTTTATAAGGTGATTATATTTACATCCTTTGGAGGGGAAAAAACCACATAAACAAGCAAAACAAACAACAAATGCCACACCAAAATACAAACCTAAGATCTTTGATGTTTCAAATTGAATCCCTAAAACTCTTGGACATTCTTAACCTTACTTTCATGCAACTGTCTTCGTTCATATAACTGTATTAATCATCACAATTTGTGTCATAAATATTTCACCTTGTTGTCAGAATTTTGTTAAATTTAGTTAAAATTTCCAAAGCACTCTGATGTTAATATGAGGAGCACCATAAAGAAATTCAGAATAAATACACTATGGTGAACATACTTACTTAAAACAATACCAAGAACTATTTTCCATTCAGATGTTTCTTCTGAAAGACTTAGCAATTGTTTGGATTATACTGAAATTCACTTTCAGGCCCAGAGCAGTATCACAAACATACATTTTGGCCATTACTGCAATGTATTTTATGAAGCCTACGAATTTCATCTGCCACTGTTTTTTTTCACACAAGGTCAGTCCATGTCTTTGATTCTCCTATCACTGACCCCAGCTTTTCCTACAAGGACAACACAGAGATTTTTAAGATACTGTTTGAAAAAAGTAGGTGGCCCTAAATCTTATGAAATTATTAAAAAAGCAGCCAAAAAACCTGCACAACTATTTTTATAATTGCACAAGGACACAGAAGACAAGTCAAACAGGTATATATTCTGGGGGTGGAAATAAAGAGGGGGAAAAAAGTTAAAATCTCAACCTATCTTCAGAGCTGCTCCCATTTTCCTTCCAACTTGTTTTCATCAAGTTTTTCTTTCCCTTAGAAGTTTCATTTACTCAGAATGCAAATGGATAATGTCAAGTGATAAAGATGACCTATCTCATGGTGACTATAAAGTGCCTAAAATAAGACTGTTGTTTGAATTGAACTGCCATACAGTAATTTAAAGACATGAGCAGATAAATACAAAATTGCATTGCTGCAAACAGTTCACAATTATAGAACCTGGAAAATCAATTGCATTACTGGTGGTTGAAATATATTTATAAGTCTAAGAAAGTTCATCTAGGTCTACTCAGATCTTTGGATCTGACAAGAATTAAGACACTGACCGTCCCTGCTTTTCTCTGAGGGAACTGAAGTTTGCAAATTTTTGCCACACTTTTCCTATCTTAAATGATTAAATTCTCTTTTGTTCAGGAAAGGTGCCGTAGACTCTCAAGATTTATTTTTTTTAGTCAATATGAAAAACACATTTAGTTCCATTATACCCTAGATGGGGATTTGTTCTGACTACTCTGTTCTAATTCTTAATCAACTAACCTGAAAAACTTGGAGGAAATCCATTCTGGGTTAATTAGTTCTGGATGCATTTACTCAAAATGTATAACAGCACACACTGAAAATCAATTATCTAAGAGTCAATCCCCATTGTTATCACATTAAACAGTGTATAACAATGAGGATTTCACAAAAAAAAAAATCATTCCCACATTTGAAAAAGGCATCCCATCTTGAAATTTAAGTAACACTGTTAAGGGATATTTCTACCTCTTTTAGTGTCTCAGTGACTAGAATACACAATTAACTTGTGTGTTGGTTAATATGTCTGTCTTTCTGGCTCTAGTTCTTATTTCCACTCAATTTGAGATGTCAGAAATGAATTTAGTGCTGCCCTTGAACATTAACTCAATTAGGGAACTGAAATAACTTAAACTAAACTCATGAATGTAAATGCTTTAGACAGAAGTACTCATGACAAGTGTACAGAAACACTGGAACACACAGATGTGCTACTAAGACTCTGCTTTAATTAAAACCTATTGGAGACAGACCAGAGGAGGGCTACAAAGATGATCAATGGACTGGAGCACCTCTCCTGTGAAGACAGACTGAGACAGTTGGGGTTGTTCAGCCTGGAGAAGAGAAGGGTCTGGGAAGACCTTACAGCTCCTGCCTGTACCTAAAAGAGGCTTACAAGAGAGCTGGAAAGGAATTTTTATAAGGGCATGAAGTGATAGGACAAGGGGGAATGGCTTAAAACTGAAATAGAGCAGGTTTATATCAGACATTAGGAAGAAATTCTTTACTGTGAGGGTGGTGAAGCACTGCAACAGGTTGCCCAGAAAAGCTGTGTATGTCCCATCCTTGGAACTCTTCAAGGGCGTGTTTGTTGTGTTTTGAGCAACCTGGTCTGGTGGAAAGGGTCCCTGCCCATGGCAAGGAGGTTGGAACTACAAGATTTTAAAGTCCCTTCCAGTTGTAATTACTTGATAGAGATTTTATTAAAATGTATATTTTCTCCAATCACATAAGCAGAGTCAGTATTCAACGGATACTTTTCTATGTCCACTTTCTTCCTTCTTTGGAAAATCAGTTAAGTATAAAATATACCTGACTAGAACAATTAAGATGTTAGGACAATTACATTTCCACAAGCAGAAATTGTGGTAAGACCATGTGTCACAGAAAAAATTGAATAGGGATTGATTATTAATTTCTCCAAAGGTATATTTTACTATTATAAGAAATTAGAATCTTCCACCCAAATCACCCCCCAACAGTTTTTTTCAAACATATTTAATATTGTAGATAGTAAAACAGAAAGTAAAATATTTCTAAGCATTACAATTCAACATTTAGTCATATTTATTCACAGGGCATTAATCTGGACTAAATCAAACTTGATTAATTTCTCTGCTATCCGTTATTGTGCAGTTCTGTGAATACGCATACTGGTACACGTGTGGTTGGGAGTAAGAAGGCAGAACAAATGGGAAAGGATGCAGAGGGTGAGACAAACTCTTTCAGTCTTTACACACTGCAATGCATTTGTCTCTTGACCCAGTAGTGGCTGCCTGAGGCATGAGATCAGGCAGTAAGGATCTGCATTCTTATCCATTATGGGCCATTCTTGCAATCCAATGTGTTGTATAAAACTGTGGTTAAAAGAGGACCTGAAGACTTAGATAGACTAGAGTTTTATTAAAGATACATTCTATGAGCTTTTAATTTTAGTGATTTTTCTTTGAGAATCCTTCCATTTTATGGATACTCATCTGGTACTCTTTGGTATACTAACTGTGCTTATATTCTATTTATCCATTGTGCCTAAAACAAGAATTCTTTCCAATATGCTTGTTAAAGTAATTGAGATCTCTGAGTTTTACTGGACCTGTGTTTATAAAGTGTCAGCTAATTTCAGAAATAATTCATTAGCGTATATTGTATGTTCTGAGTGTTTTAAACATTATAGGAAGCAGGAATTAGTAAAATCTCTGTGATAATAATTCAGCCTTGGGGTCACCATGGAAAAAGACTGGTATTTTTAAAAAGGAAATTTTCAAGTATTGCAGTCATTTAGCACTTTCACTATTCACATCTACTTATCTTTGTTATAATAAACTTTCTCCAGTGTATTCCAACAAAATCTCTATAAAAATCTAAATAAATGCAATGAATTTGCTTAATTTTCCACTAACATAGTTTTGATTTTCTTTTAGACCATTGGCTTCAGTTGAGTCACTTCCTACTCACATTGCCATGTCCTAAGCTGGAATTTAGTCTGCTATCTTCTCAAACGAAAAAGTGAAAAAGTATATTCATAAGATATTTTCCTGCCAAGGTGATTGATAGACCATACTGTCAAATATTTTAGTAGGGATTGCTTTGTTTGTTCTTTTCCTGCAGCTTAGTGTTTACAGCAAATGGCTGTGTACAAAAAGAGTAACACAAACTATGTCTTTGAACTCAAGAGAAATCAGGCCAACATCCTGAGACACCAGGAAAGCACACTTAACACCAAATGAAAGCAATTCAGGAAAATAGGGCTGTTAAACATAAAATGTTCCCTTAAAGAAAATATAAAAACACCAGTTGAGGAGTATATCTTTCTGAGTGTTTCTCAATGGTACCAGATAGCTTGTTTTGTTCTTATTTTTGAAGGAAAACCTTGTCTTTGCTTTTGCAGCTTTCCAACATGAAAATGAAATATATAGCTTTGATGGTTTTTTAAATAATTTGCAGAATCTGCCAACACTGTGAAGGATAACTCAGTTTAACAGCAAATATTTTCTCCATACTTTCAGAAAACAAACATTATCACATAGGAAGAATGCTTGTGGAATATCTGAAATAGGTTTTAACTGTAGGAATGCAAACTAGCACAGCAGCTTAGGCTAGCCACTTCTAGGATTTGAAAGTTTCTAAAAGGCATCTGTATTCAAAGTGACACTCTACCATGATGATTAGCATAAAGAAGAAATAAGCACATCTGGTCTAGCGGAAATAATTTTCATCTCCACTGTTGAATCTCTTTTGTCCATGATCTGTGCATTTTGGGAGGTTTTGTCGTGGTATCTGACATCGTTGTTGACAAACCTATATAGATTGAGAAGCTTCTATGTCCATTAACTGACAAAAGGAAGAAACTATCCATAGCATCTCTGCTTATTCATGGGATGCACAGCATACACACCTGAAACTACATCTTAAACTTGAACTAGTGAGCTTTGGGACTGGAAACTACGTGGCTACATTACATACTCTATTAACCCAGCTAATTAAACTGCATATGAGTCCATGCTAATGTATCAGAGAGTTAATTGTTATCAGAAACAGAACTAGATCTCCATGAAGCTGGGCTGTGACAGCTGATTCAGCATAGTGTGGTGAACACCTGACTTTAGAAAAATATGGATGATGAAATCATGTCAGTTCTGTAAGCAAAGCCTAACTGTACAGCTGTTCACTCCAAATTGTAGCTCTGGCTAAGAGTCACCAGCCTAAATGCAAATACCTTGTCTATCATGAAGAGAGGCTCCTGACTTCATGGTTGATAGAAGCCTGAAATCCCAAGCTGATGAAGGTCCTTTCCTACACTCCTGGGTAAGGTAATCAAGTCTAGGAGAAAATGCAATAGTCCTCTGGCAGAAGTCCAGCAATCCTGACACACAGGACCTGCAGGTCTCATCCTTTCTTCCAAGCTAGCTTCTGAAGTTGATTGGAACCACTGTGTTTATGCAGCTTGGTCCGGCTGACTGTGACAGGTGTTCTCTGAGAAACCTTTCCAGATAGGTCCCATATGGAACTTTGTCAGAGTCCTGCCAGGTCTCTAGATCTCTTCAGATGTGGGAAAACAGAGGCCTAATTGACAAACCTATTAAGACTGATTTAGACCTCAGCATGGGAGGCAGAATGGACCTCCAGAATGATGTTCTCCAGGTGATAGAGCTGTTGCCAAGAGCTGAGAAATCGATGAAATAAATTTCCTGCCAAGCAAACTCTTGTGCATAGGAGGTAGAAGTGCAAAGCAGGTTTCTGTCTGACTTCCTACTGATTTAGAACTCATGGAGTGCCAGCAGCTCTGAGATGGAGACAAGAACTAGAAAGTTAATGAAGAAATTGGTGAAGATACAGGTATTTGTGAAGTAGAGGGAAGATGGAGGTGGTGTTTGAGGCTGTATGCAACTTCCATTCAGTGCTATGCATTGGTGACATGCTGCTAGTTGGGGTGGCCAGCCCTGGGAAGTGTTATGTTAAACATTTCCTACAGAGTATAGACGGCCTATTCAAAAAGGGAAGTTGAACTGCACATCTTTAAGAAGGGCAAGAGAGAGGGTCAAGGAAACTGCAGGATATTCAGTTTCACCTCAGTCCTCTAGAATATTATGAAGTAAAATGGAACCAATTCCGCACAAAATCATTTCCAATCACCTGAAGAACAGGCAAGTGTTTGGAGACAAGTGTTCTGGGAATGGAAAATCATGCCTGAACAAGCTGATAGACCTCTATGAAAGGAAAGTAGTGGATTGTCACTCACCTTAGCTTAGGAAGGCTGTCAACACAGTCTAAAATAGCATGCTTGTATGATCAAAGGTGAAGTAAGAGACATTTATTCCAGATATAATTAATACCAAAAAAAATCTTAATGAGAACATCAAGTATTAGAACAGATTTCACTAAGACTCTGAAATATCTGGACTTGGAGATTTAAAATTTTTTTTGCCTTAAACTCTCAGAAACGTGGTGCAATTTAGACTACTTTAGACATCCAGAGGTCCTACTAAACTATTGGGTTTCTTCAAGTGATTCCAGGACTGAAGTGTAAAATTAAGAAAATCAAGATACTTATCTACCTTAAAAGGTGAGGGCAGATGAAAGAGGATATAAAGTAAAATATTACATATTAAAACTCTGGATTCAAACTGAAACATTTGCTTCCTGAGTACTTATTTTAGAACTATTCTTTAGATTTTTTATGTTCCCAAAATTTACATACAGATCTAGATGTTGAAGATCTTGATCAGAACACTACCAAATTATGTATATTATAGAATCACAGAATGTGTCGGGTTGGAAGAGACCACAGTGGGTTATCTGCTCAAGCAGGGTCATCCCAGAGCTCATGGCACAGAATTGTGTTCAGATGGTTCTTGAATATCTCTGGAGAGGGAAACTCCACAACCTCTCTGGGCAATCAGTTTCAGTGCTCAGTCACCTGCACTAAAGGTGTTTGTGTTCAGGTAGAACTTCCTGCACATCAGTTGAATATGAGGAAGAGCATATCAGATGTATGCAAAACTAAATTCACATAAATAGGCATGTCAAACAAAAACTAAAATGTTGTTCTGACGTCATTCATTCTATATCAACTGTCGGCTATATTTTGGCATATGGCAATTCCTATGTGTCATAAGGGTTAAAGAGTTAAAGGGAAGTGGACTTATATTTGTTTAAACTATTTATGTAAAACATATAAGCATCCTTTTTCCCGAGATTCTTCTGAAGACCCGAGAAAATTTTTTGGAAACCAGAGAGGACGCTTTTTATCTTCATACAAAACTCTTCATTTCATAAGAAAGAGAAGGAAAATGAAGACAATTTCTTTTCTTTCTTTTACCAGTTGGAAGATTGTTACACTCTGAGAGGATGTAGAGACGAATGCACTGTTAAGCCTAGCACGAAAAAACGTTCTCAAGTATCCTGCCAAGCAGGACACTTATGAATATCTGTAGTTACAGTAGTTGCACTGTGCTCATATGAATCTCTTCTCTGTTCTGTTCCAGTATACTGGAATTTGACACAAGTTCAGGTTCATAAGAGAACAATCATGGCCAATGTGACTGAGAACTGTAAGTCAGCACTGATCTTTTCTTTGTGAATGAAATGGTCAATTTCTAGCCATAATTCTTGGAAGAAACCTGGACCATATTTATTGCAGAAACTTAAGCATTTAGTAAGTCCATCATTCTTCCACTTTTATATTCTAATTCTACCAGATGCTAAACCACGGGCAAATCTCATATCAATCTCTTATAGCAGGTTGTGAATTGTTTTGGGTAAGGGAAGTCTTTTCCATTCTGCACTTTTACAGGTAATAAGATCTTTATTTAAGGCTGGATGTACTAGAGTCTAAGATAAATACATGACACTGGATCACATTGGTAGCCTATATAATTTAGTCTAATATGGTACAATAGGATAAAGATTTTGAATTATTGAGAAAAGTATATTTTTTAAATGCCTGTCTGAGTACCACCCAGGGTAGTCTGTAATAAACACAAAACACAGAAGTAAGTTCTACTGTTGTGTGGCTTGTTTGCTTGCTTATTTTCTTTTTTCTTTTTTTTTTTTTACTGGCAGTCTCTCTGACAGACCGATGTTGTTCTGAAAAAGCATCTGAAGGTCATGCTTTAGCTATGCAGCAGGCTCATCTATTCAGCAAAACAGCTAAAACAGCTGTTTAAAACCTGCATAATATATGCAGGTCAAGGCTAGACAGGATAGGAAAGGAGAGTTTTAACCAACAAGATTGTTATTAATGAGATTGTTATGCAGATCTTTCCCTCAGCAGAATTTTGCTCTTGATTCTTGAAATACTCCACTACACATGCATGCAGGCTTTTTTATACATGCGTCTTCTGAAGATGAGAAAATGGTTTTGATGCATGTTGGCTTAAATTTCTACCAGTTTTATGTCTGATTCTCCTTGGTCACATGCGTAAATCTATTTACATATCTTTATTCCTTCATACTTAAACATAAGGTGGCATTATTTATTTCCTTTTTTGTTTTTGATCAAAGGAAATGTTCTTCTATTTTTATTTCAATTACACTCAATGTAAATTTGTCAACAATATATCCCATAAAGTTGACTACATAACAACAACCTAGTAACTGATTTATTATCTAATGATTTTACCAAAGTTAATGTAGAAAAGGATTCTTTTTCTTTTACCTAAAAAAATATCCTTTCTGCATCATTCTATCTGAGAGCTAAAAGTCTGAAAGGGACAAAATTTCCTTCTGAAGGTCTTCAGTAGACACTGTGTCGAGTACACAACAAGATAATCATTTACTGCAGGAGTAAAGATTTAGTAAGTGAAACAGTCTAGATCCCAGCTCCCTGTGGCTGTCTGAAATGCCTCTTCAGCCAGCAGGTGATCTTGCAGTGGCAGCAGTTTCTTACTCTGCTGGTTACACTGAGCAGTTCCAATTAAGGAGAAGGATTATCCCCTACATGGGAGTTGGCAAAGACTCTAATGTCAGAATCGTCAGGCTGGTCACACACACACAAAAACAAATTGTGAAGACAAAAAGCACTGGCCTGATTTCACTTCAGCCAAGACAAAATGAATGGCTGCCTAGGGTGAACAGCAAAAACAGCTCCGATGATGGGAGGCTGTCATGGAAGACAGTGGCATGTCTTTTAAATGTATGTGTGTGTATGTCCCTTGACATGAGAATGCTGTGGTTTGTGCTTAGAAGTATCTAAGAACCACTCATTGTACAAACGCTGCAGCAGGAAAAGGAGGACTCCTGGCCATTGTGCCCAGTCTCCATTTACTTCTTAAACCACAGTTAAACATAGACTAGCCATTTGTCCTGATTTTAGATGCTCAATTAAGATATCAGACCATTCTTAGATATTTATCTAATCAATTATAAGGAAAGGGAGGGGGGTAAAGGGGGATAGGGTCTTCAAAGGGCAAATCTACCTGCTTATAATTGGAGTAACTTAATATTTTAATCACTGTTCAAAAATACCTCAGGACTCATAGTCTCCCTGATGGCTATAGAAAGACTATGAGTTCAATGCTTTGATGACTAAAACTGGCAGGATGAATCCAGGCCTAACTGGATTCCTTTATGCTAACATAAAGTTATTGATCTACTACACCAATACCTTGGCTTTCTAGAAACCATATGATACATCAAATGTATGGACTATGGACAAAAAATATAAATACATGTTCAAGTTTTACAGAGATAATCTAAACAGTTTCTATTTCCTAAAAAATACCATTCTAATTTTTCTTTTTCTATTTAGCTATACAGAGAAACAACTATCTAGAAGAACTCTGTGCCTCACAACCCAATGCCAAGCTACAGTTAGTTTTATGCTTTGCCTCAGACCCTCAAACGTTGAAGTCAGTGGGAGTTCGTGTCTTTAGAAAGTGAATTTCAATTTATATAAATAGAAATCTGAAGAGCCTGATGATACTTTAGTGAGATATATATACATAGATATAGTGCAAAAATAAAATTTGGATGGACCAATTTATTGATTAGATCAAAATAAGAATTTTTAGCTTTTTCATTGTGTTCAGTATCCATTACTCACCCTACTCATCAGGTATTTTGTTTCTGTAATGACTGCCAGAAATTTTTTATTCATCTTCTACTGTTGAGTTCCTTACGAAGTGAAGATAAATCTAAACCATTTTAGTTTTAGTTAAATTGATGCAACAAAATATACATTAGTTTGAGGCCACTTTAGCAGAGGTCCCTTATTTCTGTCCACTATTTCCTGCTGAAATATTTGCTGTGCAACACATATGCAAACGATTTTATAGAACATAAAAAATGAATTGTTATGATAAATTATATAGGTACTTAAGTCTGATATGTCCTTACTGTGCTGTATCTATTACACTTTGACAGATTTCTAATGCAAGAACTGAGAGAAAAATGGAGAACCGGATAAGCTGTCAGCCATAGCTTGGAAAGATCTCCTCTTCACTGCGTTAAAAACTGGCTGGGCCCAGAGAGTGGTGTTGAATGGTGCTAGATCCAGCTGGCAATCAGTAACTAGTTGGGTTCCCCAAGGCTCAGTATTGGAGTTAGTCCTGTTTAACATCTTTATTGGCGACCTGGACAAGAGCATCGAGTACACTTTCAGTAAACACACGTTACTAAATAAGCAGTAAATACTAAGTTGGGTGGGAGTATTGATCTGCTAGAAGGCTGTGCAGAGGGTTCTGGACAGGCTGAATTGATGGGTGAGGCCAATTGTATGAGGTTCAACAGGGCAAAGTGCTGAGTCCTGTGCTCGTGTCACAATAACCCCACACAGCGCTACAGGCTGGGGGCAGAGTGGCTGGAAAGTTGCCCGGCAAGAAAGAACCTGTGGGTGCTGTTTGACAGCCAGTTGAACATGAGCCAGTGTGTGCCCAGCTGGCTAAGAAGGCCAACAGAATCCTGGCTTGTATCAAAAATGGTGTGTCCAGAAGAACTAGGGAAGAGATTATCCCCATGTACTCAGCACTGGTGAGGCCACACCTCAGGTCCTGAATTCAGTTCTGGGCCTCTCAGTTCAAGAAAGACATTGAGGTCCTGGAATATGTCCAAAGAAGCAAATGAAGCAATTGGGGTTTGGAACACAAATCCTGTGAAGAGCAGGTGAGGTAACTGGGATTGTTTACTCTGTAGAAGAGGAGATTTAGGATAAACCTTATCACTCTCTACAACTACCTGAAAAGTGGTTGTAACAAGATGGTGGTTGGCTTCATCTCCCAGGCAACCAGTGACATGACAAGAGGAAATGGCCTCAAGCTGCACCCAGGGGAGGTTCAGGAAGAATTTCTTCACTCAGAGACTGGTTGAACATTGGAACAGGCTGTGCAGAGAGGTAGTAGAGTCACCATTCCTGTACGTCTCCAAGAAATGACTGGATGTGGCACTTGGTGCTATATTTTAGTTGGCATGATGGTGTTCAGTGAAAGGTGTGATTTAATGATCTGGGAGATCTTTTCCTACCTTGATGATTTATACTTTTCATAGCCTCCACTAAATATGTTTATTGTAGCCAGATTTCCAGACTCATCCAAACTAGGCCCTAGCACTCCTGAATTGTTGACTTGAATTGCAACCAGTCATTTCTAAGAATGCAAGTTCTTAATCTAACAGTGTTTAACAGCTGATTCAGAGGTCAGCTAATCCCAAAATACCTTTCCAACCATTCTTTTATTCTGTTTTTAGGACTTCAACTGCTTAACAATGAGAAACTTTATTTGAGGTGCTCTAGAAAATCTCAGAAATTCAGATGAACTAGAAAATCTGGAGTTCATGGTGTCCTAGGCTCCACCCCCCCCCCAAAAAAAAACCTCAAACCCAAGCCTGTGTATTCCATATTACTCCATCAATCCGCACAGTCTGCTTTATTTTCACTTTAAGACTTGGCAACCCAGCAAACAGGATTTGTGTGTTTCACCCTGCGTTCACAGAAAGGAGGGGGTGTGGGGTCCCTTTATAAACAGGAAATGGACACACAGAACTCTCTTTTGTTTCTCTCTGGGCTCCTGAGAGGGTTGCCTGGGGCAGGTCTCTGAGTTGCGACCCAAGAGGCTGGAGCAGTGTGAGGCAAAAGCTCTCTTTTTTCCACCCTGAGCATTGGAGAACATCTCCATCTTATTGTCTTTGTCTTCTGGTCCATGTGGTCTGCTATGGTGACCACCATCTTGAGACGAGGGGCTTCTCTGCCATCTTGTTTTCTTTGTACCTGGGGGTGAGGGGGAACGCATGACTCAGCATCTTTGTATGTAGAGCTTATTGCTGCTATCTTGGTTGTTGCTGCTTTTCTGTTTAGTAAACTGTTATTTTTTCACTTATATCTTCTTGTATTTGTCTCTCCCTATTGGTGAAAGGGGAGTGGTTAAAACTAAAGGGGAGGTAACTCATTTTGTAGTCTCTGCCACATATAATTGTCTTAAACTAAGACACATGACTATAAAAAGTGTAAGATATACATATATGTGTCTAGCTGTCTAGAGCTATAACTTCCGCTTGTGGCTGAGAGCACTTTTCAAGTATTTAGCAGTAAGTCTTTCTTGTTCTGCAAAGAATTATAAGGACCTTTTTCGATACAAAATGACATTTTTTATTTCCCAAACCAATATAAGTGTCTAAAGGGACTAGTTAAATTTTTGTTATCTCATTAGTTCCCAGATTTCCACAGATCAGCAGCTTTGTTGCCTGAATTGAATTTTCAGTCAACAGTTGTTAGACAATTATCAGATCCTTGAACTCATATTTCCAAGAAAGGTAAAAGAAAAGTGGCTAATAAAATGAGGATCTGATTCTATCTATAAGATTTTGCAGTTCAATCTTCAAGTACTACCTCTAAATCCGACCTTGAATGTCTGGGGATTCTTTCTGTTCATAAGCGTACAGTAGATGCATGCACATATAGATACTACAGACTTGACAGAAAAAAAAATCAAAAAAATCAGAAAAACCTCTCTTGCTAACAGTTCATATGGATTAATTCATGTGTTTTTCACTGACTCACAGTTATCTAGTTCTGACTGAAATTCTGTGCTTATTGTTACAGAACAATATACAAAAGATTTTCTGAAAACAAAACAAGGCAAAAAATCAACAAGAAATTGGGAATATCTCCACCTTAAGAAACACCAGTAAAATTTACTCAATAGAAAGTTTTGTCTGGAGAGTTTTATTAAACTTCTTGTTTTGAAAATCCCTCATTTCTTCAGTAACAGCCAGATTTAGCACTCACGTGATGATCTGATAACCTCGACTGATTGCCTGTTATGGATCTGAGCTTGAATGATAGGTTTCTGTATTTGTCCTGTTAACGGACAGAATCACTAAGGGAGTTTTCAGAGCAATTTGGGGAGAAAAATAAACCTTACTTTATTGCACAATGACTGTAAGATCTAAAGCCCAGAATGATATAGGAGGAAAGAACAATTATAGATAAGTAAAAGAAATCAATATGTAGTTTTTGTTTGCTTTCCATGGGATAGCAATGTCCACTGAGGATGGATGCAACATGCAATTGCTAGGGTAGTCTGCAGATGACTTTTTTTGATGTGGGAGAAGGTTATATTGATACCAGGCTGAAAGACATAAAAGTTATTGTAGAACTGCTCAAATAAGATCCCTCTAAAAGTGGGCAATGAAAAAATCAAATGAGTCACAGGAGTTCTGTCAAAGTAACCCATCTCCCACAACTGATCAGATCTGGTAACAGATTATCAATGACAGAAGCTGTGAAGCTGCTTCACTGATAAGATGGCAATTACCACTGGGAAAAAGAAGATCCTAAGCAGCAAAAATTCTAAATTAATGCCAAAGTCAGCCATGGTATGGGACATGATATTGCAATGACTTTTTATAAAGATTGCCCAGCTCAACAGTATCCAAATGGCATGAACTATGAAATTCTAATCATAATTATTTAAAAAACATTGAAAGCCATCGAGGCAAAGAAACTGTTTTAAACTTTGCACTGACTGCAAATAAATTGCACAAGATTTTGTAACTTTAACCAGTGGTGTGCAAATAGCTTTTTAGGCCTAAAGGGATACTGAAACTAGTAATAGGTTTTACAAAGATTTTCCAGTTTTAACTGTTGTAGTTTCAAGTGTTTGATTACATTAAAAGTGGATTTTGTTTGTTGAAGCAAAAAGTATTCAAACTAAGATTTAGCTAGCTAGCTAGCTAGCCAGCTAGTGCTTTTCTTTCATATGATCAAATACATTTTTCAGTGGGTAAACAGATTGGTATATATCTTATAAGAATTAGCATAGTTACTAAAATGAAGCCTAGAATTTCTACATTAAACATTGCCCTAGATACTCTCTTAGAATCATCTTTCAGTGATATTAACTGGAGAGGAGAAGATGATGTAAATGACAAATAAAACAAAAATTCACACATAACTTTCTTTATGTGAGTAGGTCTTTTGAACTCCAAAGGACTAATATTCATATGTAATTATGTGCATGTATTTGCAATTACAAAATCCTATCTTTAGACATGAGAGAAATGTCATCATTGTTAGCCTGGCACTGGAAAATGTTTCACATCCCTAGTTAAGCAAAACTCACTAAGAGTTTTCAAAGGTTATGGTTCTGAAAGAAGCAGGGGGTAGGAGGTAGGGAGGATGGGGAGGAATAGAATATATGGGAGACCTCAGTTCCCTTTCTGCAAAGCACAAGTGATTGTGTGCATAGAAATGCCAGTCTGGTCAGATAGTTTGTAACCATAGCAACTCCTGGAGAAGATAGAGGAGAAAACAGAATATTAGGGGTCTCCTTTCTCCAGATCACTGCATGGGAAAATGAGAAAAAGGGAGAAAGACTGCAGAGACTTTTCCTGTCCCAGGAGGCTTACAATGTGAATTTCAAGTGTTATTCTTCTCCATCCTCTTCTGATGAGTATTTAAAAGTTTGTTGTTTTGTTGGTTGGTTTGGTTTTGATTTTGGTTTTGTAGTTTTCACAGAAGCCATATTCCAAAATACTGTAATCAAAATATTTGGTTGGAGGACATAAGGTTAGAAGGTCAGAAAAACCTTCCTTAAATCATTTAACTACAGACAGAATTTATGCATAATGAATTTTTTATTCCTTTTTAAAATGTATGGTGCCAGTGAAATGCTAGTTTGCAATTTATTTCAGCCATGAGATGCAAAAAGTGTTAATGTACGTGGGGGGTTTTTTCCCCCTGTAAAACAGTTTTCAGGATTAACCCAAGTAATGCACTTTGCTGTTTTCTATGTATGTGCACAAAGTGTTACTTGGAAAATTTTGGAGAATATTTTTATAAGGAATTGCTTTTAATTAGTTGATTTTGTGAGAATTTATTCCTCCAGTCAATTTTATGGAAGGTCTTCTGTTGTTTTTCATTCAAGATCTTGCAGCTCAAAACTTCCAATGAGCGGACAAAGAAAAGCTTGCTTATCAAAGTATTTTGCAGTTTTTATGGAAATAAATACCAACTCCCAATCAGCTTTATCCAGGCAGAGCACACACAGAGCTCTGTGTGAGTATCACAGAATACCAGGCTGCCTGAGGTAACAAACCATCTCTTGAGATCATTTGGTCCAAAACTGCGTAGAACTTTAAGATTGACTTACTTCACTTGTTGGCGATGATGATGCTCCTCCTAATGCAGATCAGGATGTCACTGGCTCTCTTTGCCACTAGGATGCACTTCTGGCTGATCAAGCTTGCTGTCCACCAGGACCCTGAAAGTTCTTCTCTGAGGTATAGCTTTCTAGCCGGTTGGTTCCCAGTGGGCAGAGATGCCTGGGTTTAATTATCCTCAGATGCAGGACTTCGTATTTCTCCTTGTTGAACTTCATGAGACCCTTCTGGGCTTGATTCTCCAGTCCGTTGAGGTCTCTCAGAGCGGCAGCATGCCTATGTGGTATATCAGTCACTTCTCACAGATTTGTGTAATTTATTAACATTTGTGTCATGAAAAGGTTATACAGTACTGGCCTCTGGATCAAAACTAGTAACTTGCCACCAACTGAATTCTGTACCACGATAACCTTCTGGGTCTGGTAGTTCATTGAGTTTTTGATTCACCTCACTGTGCACTCACATAATCTGTACTTTATCAGCTTGTCTATGAAGATGCTATGGGAGAACATGTCCAAAGCCTTAATAAAGTTGAGGTACACATATACACTGCTCTTCCATCACCTACCAAGCTAGCCACTTCATTTTAGAAGGCTGTAATATTGGTTAAGCATGATTTTCTTTCCATGCTAATTACTCCTAATCACTTTCTTGTCCTTTATGTGTCTAAAAATAGTTTTGAAGAATAATTGCTCCATCAGCTAGGCAAGGATTGAGGTGTGGTTGAGTAGCTTGCAGTTCCTGACATCCTTCTTATTGTCCTTCTTGAAGATATGAGTGATATTTGCTCTCTCCCACTTATTGGAAACTTCTCCCATTCCCAATGACCTTTTAAATGTAATTGACAGTGGCATTGTAGTGACATCAGTGACCTTTCTCCTGTTCCACATATAATGCAAACTTCACATTACTAGTAATATTGTTGTTCTGGTTGTTACATAGCTCTTTTCAGTCCCTTGTCTCTGCTCCCTGCTTTCTTCAGAAGTATAATTTGATTATGTTATTGGATTAGAGTTGGGGAGAAAAATTAGGCAGTATATGGAAATACAGCCATAGAAATCTGAAGTATCCACTCTCATTCATTTTCAGACGAATGCAGGACAAGTCTCAGAACTAGAAAATAAAGAAAATATTTGAAATATCTTTACATTTATTTTAAATCAAGGAAAATTTGGGCAAATGAAGTCCATGTATGTGTTTTCTACATGGAGAGAGTAAGGCTGAATTTATTAAATAAATGATTTAATTAATTATTTTACAAATAATTTGTTCTGCTCTGGACAGTGCTTTGGAATATAAAGTATGCAAGTCATCAGTACTGAAAAATTAATCAATAAGATGCAAGGTGCTTGTAGCAATGTCTTAGTTTTTCCCTGTGCTTTTAGAATTCTTGTGGACTCATGGCATTAAGCTGAAAACTGGGCCATGACCTAAAGGAAAAAATGCATTAGATTTTCAATAAAAGAAAAATAAGCATTTATTCAGTTGTCTTTCAATTTTGAATCAAAGTAGGATATTTCATGGCTAGTTCTTATGGAAAAAAATCTTCAGTATTGCTAACTTTTGCAGCCAGGGTAGTATATAAATCATGGATGAGATTAGGTGTATTTGTGGTACACCAGATTCTGTTCTTTCTGCTTTATCAGCTACTAACCAGGAGTTCTTTTCCCATTTTGGACTATTCCCTTTTTGTTATATATTTTTTCTAAACAAAATGCCCACATTCAATATGTAGCATTCCCTTACTTTCCCTTCCCCACTCTGTCTTTCTCACCTGACAGCTCAAATAAGCTTAAATTTTTAAAGCGAATATGGATTATTTTTATCCACTGAGCTGAACACACATGAAATACAGGTAATATTTTTGCCAGGTCCTTTATTTACATAAGATTGATACTGAAAATACTAGCAGTTTAATATATTAATTAGTTTAGTGTTTTGTAACTCTTTGGAAATATTAAAACTTAATTGAATTTTCACTGTAAAAACCCGAAGTTACAGCCTGTCATGCAGAGCATAAAGAAGTATTTGAACTGCACAGTTCAAGTCTGCTATTTAAAATCTCACAAACTGTCTTCATATTTAACAAGTGCACATATACACATTAGAATCAGAACAAAGCAAAATCTAGACAAATGTAATCTACCATATCCCATATCTTACAATTGCTCATTTTGGAGCTTGGTACAAAAGAGAAACTTAAGGGGGAAAAAATTCCAATCAAGAAATCTGAAATTCTTTGGGGAGGAATTTGGCTTCACTTCCACACAAACTTAAAAATCATAGCCATCTACTAAAATCAATAGAAATTAATCAGTGTGGAAGCTTCATTGCTGCTAGACTTTTTCTCACAAATTTTGCTTTGGGTTTTCAGATGGCTCCTATTTTGACAAAAGTGTGAAGTTTGGATTACATCTATGTAGAACAACAAATAAATTTTCTGCTGTGTGCTCCATTTGCTAGTCTGGATTTTCACAGATACACTGCTATCAGGACCCAAACTAGCTCTGGAGTCTGCCATATAAATTTATACCTAAAGTCTGTTAGGAACAGAAAAAGCATTTTTAGAAAATGGAAATAACACTGCAGTGAATTTTTCAGCTCTAAAGATGAGAAGATAATGGTTATGATTGTGTCTGGTAAGGAAAGTGACAGCAAGAGAAATAACAGGGACTTTTAAATTTTCTGTATACATTTTGGTGTGTTTTCTCTACATTCAAACCTGTATTTTATGGGTTTTTTTAACAAAACTAATACAAAATCATCACTATTAACTGTCATGTAATGTCTGAAAAATCATTACCCTTTCGTGGCATAAAAGTTTCCTTTATTTTTCACTTAACACTATAAAGATATATCCCTGGGTTCCATTATAGAGCACTGTGTATTTGGAAAGGTCCAATTAAACAGGCGTAACATAATACTCTCATTTAAACCCCCCCAAAAAAGTTGATAGGCCATAAATATTTCTTCTAAATGGCCAACTCTGTTTCATGATATGAATCTGAACATAGACATGCTTTTATGAGATTTGGGGTTCCACATTCAGGTGAGCCCACCAATCTACCTTTCTCAAGATATTTGCTTTTCTCAATAGCTGTCAGTTCTTGAACCTAAAGGCAGAAAACAGAGATAAGGATGTGTCAGTAAGAATGTTCCAGATGGAAAAACTAATGTGCGAAGTCTCCTGTGTGCCTATGCCCTAATTTACTGCAGTGCCAAGGACTGCTCTTGAAACTCACTGCCTGACACATCAGAAATATACCTTGTGCCAACTGCCTGTATTGTTCAAAATGTGAGGATAACTCCTGGGAATAGGTTGTATTAGGTTTGCACGGCAAGATTTGGGTAATGGGGTGAGGGGAGTGGTACAGGGGTGGCTTCTCTGAAAAACTGTGTAAGCTTCCCTCATGTCCAACAGAGCCAACGCCAGCTGGGTCCATGATGGACCAGCCAGTGGCCAAGGCTGAGCCCAGAAGAGATAGTAGAACACCTCTGTGATAACAAATTTTAGAAAGCAAAAAAAGCTATTGCTGAGAGGTAATTGTGAACAGAGACGAGAGGAGTGAGAATACATGAAAGGAACAGCTCTGCACCAAGGTCAATGAAGAAGGAGGGAGGAGGTGCTCCAGGCCTGAGAGCAGAGACTACCCTGTAGCCCATGGTGGTGTAGAATCATAGAATCATAGAATGGTTTGGGTTGGAAGGGACCTTGAAGATCACCTAGTTCCAACCCCCCTGCCTTGGACAAGGACACCTTTCACTAGACCAGGTTGTTCAGAGCCCCATCCAACATGGCCTTGAACATCTCTGTGGATGTGACATCCACAGCTTCCTCAAGGCAACATGTTCCAGTGCCTCACGACCCTTACTTTTTCCTAAAATCCAATCTAAACCTACTCTCTTTCCGTTTGATGTCATTCCCCCTTGTCCTGTCACTACATGCCCTGGTAAAAATCTTGGCCCATCGTTCCTGTACCCTATCCCTTCAGCTCCTGGAAGGCTGCAGTTAGGTCACCCCAAAGCCTTTTCTTTTGCAGGCTGAACAATCCCAGTTCTCTCAGCTTTCCCATATATGAGAGGTACTCCATCGCTCTGATCAGCTTGGTGGCCTCCTCTGGACTCACTCCAACAGGTTGATGACCTTGTTCTAGGGGCTCCCTCATTGTGAGTTCCCAGTGCCCACTATATTTGCAAATGTATCAAGTTTGGTTTTCTCCTTTTGTTTTCTATATTTTTTCTCCTACACTATAAATGTAAATGTTTAATATACATGGGGGATTTTGTTGTTTTTGTGGTGGTGTTTGGGGTTTCTTGAAAAATAATTTGTAGCCTCTGATTTAGGCAGTCCTCTTTCATATTTCCTGTTCAGCTGGGAAGTTCAGCTGCCAAATGCCAGTAATTGCCTGTTTGTTTTCCCAGTAACGTCTAAGATTCACTGTTGTCAGCTTTCTTCAGAAGATCTGTGCTTCCATTACTTGAATCAAATCATTGCAGTGCAAATAATGTCATTCATTATCATCATGCCGTTTGCAGTCTGAGAGAGATGATGAGACAAAATGAGGGAATACTGCTTCCTGTCTAAAAAGAAAATTGTAAGTATTTCTTGCAGGTTGGGGAGTTGCTGAGTATATTTCCTAGCTGAAAAATAAGTATGTCATGGGGATAGATAGTACTGTTCTTGACTTGAGTGTACACACTAGGAATTTGTTAGTTTATTAATTCTGCTTTCACTAATAAGTCCCTAAAGTCTCAGTGGCTCAAGTGTGACTTGCTGAGATCAGTTATTTACACTAGTCAATGCTATTTGAGAAAAAAAAAAAAAAAATTAAGAGCTGGATACAGGGATTTCATCCAGACAAAACATTTTGCTTTACAGGTACTTGTAGAATTTGATAAATGAGCAGTACAGTTCCTTTGAGCTACTGTATTTAGACAAATAGAACAGATGGTGTGGCTCTGCTTCTCCTGCAGAGAATCATAGAATCATTTAGATTGGACAACACCTTTAAGATAATTGAGTCAAACTGTTAATCCAGAACTGCAAAGTCTATCACTAAACCATGTCCCTAAGGCATGTTCATAGGTCTTGCCATGAGTCTGCTCCAGTGCCAGCTTCCGACAGGGTCATACCTCTTTCAGGCATCCCCCTGCTCCAGGAAGAGTGACAGGGGTTAAGCAGAAGCATATCACCCTTCCAAGGGTCCCAACGATGTCTCATTGCTTCCCTCCATCCAGTCTTCTTGGTGGTGAGGGTCCCCTGTTGCCCTGCACCACTGAAAATTATAGAATCCAATGGATTAATATACCTTTTGGCCAGGTGGCAATGTCCAGGTGCCTCCCCTGGGGTGGGTAAGTTTGACATTGTCCCTTGCAAAACTCTGGACCTGTTGCATCATCTGCAGTGCTCTGGTGCAGGGTTTGGGGACTCCTTTGTGGGGGGCCTTTGACAGGCCATGACATCCCCTCTGCTGTCCTTCACATGGATGTGGCTTTTCCCAGGATGAAGGGCCCCACAGCTGAGCTGGTCTACACAGAGGAAGATGGGCATTCACTGCTTCTGACCAGAGGTTTTTTCACCACACAGCCAGAACCTCTCCTCCTCCCCCCACCCTTTGGCATGAGGGTCTATGTGAGCCTGGCAGCTGATAGCCCTGGGGCTGTGGTCTCGACCCTGAAGGTGTGAGGCTTAATCCTGTGAATGTATTTTTCTTTCCCAGCCCAGACATGAGTCACTTTATCTTATCTCCATCAACATGTACAATGAGTGCAAGGCCTCAGTGAGGGTGTGGTGGTCTTCCATGCAGCTTTTGTTATACAGTTCTGCTATAATAGGCAAAAGGTCTTCATGAAGATGTTTAAGCTATAAACTATAACATTTCAGTCTCCAACAAGCCCTGACAAGAAGGACTTGTGGGTGCTGGTGGATCAGAGGCTGAACATGCACCAGCAATGTGTTCTTGCAACCCAGAAATCCAAATGTATCCTGGGCTGCATCCAAAGTAGTGTGGGCAGTAGGGCAAGGAATGGGATTTTGCCCCTCTACCCCACTCTGATGAGATCCCACTTTGTGCACTGCATCCACCTCTGGGGTCCCCAGTATAGGAAGGACATGGACCTGGTGGAGTGAGTTCAGAGGAGGCTACCAACTTGATCAGAGAGATGAAGCACCTTTCTTATGAGAAAAGCCTGAAAGAACCGGGATTACTTAGCCTAGAAAAGATGTTGGGGTGACCTAATTGCAGCCTTCCAGTAACGGAAGGGAGCCTATGAGAAAGATGGAGAGAAACTTTTTACAAGGGTATGTAGTGACATGACAAGAGGGAATGGCTTCAAAGTGAAAGAAAAGAGGTGCAGATTAGATGTTACTGTGGAGGTGGTAAAGCACTAGAACAGGTTGCTCAGGGAAATTGTGGATATCCCATCCCTAGAAGTGTTCAAGACCAGATTGGATGGGGCTCGGAGCAACCTAGTGTCCCTGTCCACAGCAGGGGGATTGGAACTAAACGGTCTTCAAGGTCCCTTCCAACTCAAACCATTCTACTGTTCTATGATTTTGTGATTTAGCAGTCTGACAAATGCTGAAAGTGAAGAGCACAAATTTTTTTTCTGTCTGTCTGGGGGTCTGTCTAAGTATTTGTAGCAGTTACCGAAGTTTAAAGTTTCCAAAGTAATTATGTTAAAAGAAACATAATTTATGTTTTCTTTATCTTAGAAAAGATTTAGGACTGGCAAAAGTGGCAGCTATAGCAGAAAAGGAGAAGCTGGGCTGATGCTTAAATTTGAAAGCAGTAGTCCAATGTATCTCTTCTGGAAAAAAGAACTAAGGTGACAAAGAGAGTTTTTGGGGGCAAAGCCATGAAAGTTTTAAGGTCTAAGAACATTTGCAAAGATCAATTCTTTATAGCAGTTCTCAACTCAGTTGTGCACATGCCCAGTCTTATACATGCTACATATTCTTTCACAAATCACACATCTTCTAAACTGTAATAGTCTTACACAGAAGATAATGCCATAATGCCTCAAATCTTATATTGCACTATATTTTTGCATATAAATGACCCCTATATAGCTATAGTATCATCAAAAATAATATGCTGAAAAAAATATTCATATATATAAGACCCCTGAAAAATTTCATATTATAAATGCTCTTTTCAGATATTGTTTACGGTCATTTCTACTTTAAGTGGAAGTAACGGCCTTAGACTCTGCAAATTACAGAATTCAGTATACCTGTGACACAAAAATGCCCTGGGAAATAGAAGTTATGGTTCTAACTGTAGGTTTAGGATGATCTTTGAGTTACTTCTGTAGATTTTCATCTGCTTATACTGCTTTGTGAAGTGTTGAAAGTAGATTTAACTTAAAACCAGCTCACATATGAAACATATATTTGTCTTTTAGAAATACATCAGAAAAGACCTAAAAATAAAAAATGAGAAAATGTATGCATTTTGAAACTGCTGATTATAAGGGCCTGATTATTACTACCAAAAGTACCATGCAAAAAGCCCTGTAACCAGAATTAACAGGCCTGGGAATTCAAGAACTGCAGACAGTGCATCATGAATGAACATAGCCTGTTCTTCTGTATCAGCAATAATGTTGATTCCAAGCATTTTAATGATGAGCCTAATGTCAGATACCTTACAGTTTTTGACTTAATTGTCTTCTAGACAACCAAAGGACCTTCCACATGGCTACTAGCTTTCTCTAGTTTAGTAAGGATATGTCAAGTTCTATAAGCAACACAAAGAATCCCTTTTGTCAGCTGTGAAAATTGGTGTAATTCACATGTTCACACCTTATTGAAAAGGCAATGGATTGCATATATTTTTTAAGAGAATGTAGTTGGGTATCAGAGCAGATTGTTATCTTGTTTACATATCTGTGGCAGCTGAACTGTGAATCAGATGGGCTCTTCTGACAGAGGGGGCAAGGCTCATCGTTGTTTGCCAAGATGATGTTTTCAGTCAGGGTCCCATGAGCATGGAGCAAAGGTAGCAGAAGGGTAACAGCAGGCTTCAGGGAGTCTGACCTGAGCAGGTTCAGTCATTCTAGAGACTCTCTCTGCAACAGAGAGCAGGATCATACGAGATTTATTTGTAGATATTTATTTGCAAGTCTAATGGAAAATATTTCAATTTTCAGTATTTGCAGATCATGCTCTGAAACATTCTTTTTTTTTAACTCTGGTAAAATCTGACTTTAGAGATTGCAAGCCTTCAGTGTTTCATTCAATTTTATTGTGTTCCAGCACCCCACTATCCATCACTGTCATCTGAGAAGGTCAGAGTAGAAAAACACATATAAATACACATATCTACCACTCACTTGCCAGTCCCACATATAGCACTTTGAAACTGTGATTTGTTCAACTCAATAATAGAGTAAAAAACAATACTTTACATGTAATGGCTAAATTGTAGCAGCAAAGTGCAGTGAATGGCAAACAAAAAAGCAGCACTCTCTTCTCTGGGAAAGGTGATAGGGAATATTGCAAAGGTGACGGCGGAACTGCCAGCATTTAAGTAAGAACTTTTATCAGCCTAACATCCTTAACTGAGAGAAGCAATATAGAAGGGATTCTTCCCAATCTCATTCAAGCAGAATTTTTAAACATTTTTATTCTTTCCTGTTATCCTCTCTGTTTTCACATCATACAGGGTGCTTTATGTATTTTGACCATGAACCATATATTTGGGTTCTTGCCTCCCTTCCAAAATATCTAGGTTAATTCTTAAAAGCAAAATTACTTACCATTTGCTTTATTTTTCTCCCCCTTATTCAATTTTTTTGCTCACTTTCCTCTCCATTTTTTTCAAATATACTTCCTAGAAATACCATTTAAGAAATAAATTGCATGCTTTTCCAAGTAATATTTTTTTTCAAAAAACAGTAGAAACAGTTCAAAAATATGTGGTTCATTTAGTTGTCAGATACTTGTGAATGTTGCTGCCTTGGATACCACAAAGCTCAATTATAAAAAAAGTATTGAGAATACTTTTCTAAATCAGGGTGACATTAGCTGGTTTTATACAAATTGTGAATTACTCTCCAAACAGAAAAGAAGCTGTTATGTTTATCTTAAACTTGTGAAAGTTTTTCTTTGTGTCTTATTTACTGGTGCAGAATCTCAGAACTTGCAAAAGGAAAACTAGGAAATATCCAGAAAAAAATTTCACAGAAATTCTTTCTTTGCCATATTAGATTACCTGTCCCTCACTGCTGTCTCGAGAGCTTTTTTAACCTTGCATGATAGATTAGCACTTCCTTTTAAAAAAAAAATTGCTGTTGCTGTTTGATAATTTTTAATTCAAAGATCTAATTCAGTATTTCAACTGTAAATGCACAAAATTGCAGTTTTATGTAAGTAAAATCAAACTATTGTAATGTAAATTTGACCAATTTTCCTCTTCAACAAACTTAGGTTCATGTGCGTATTCATGGCCTTTGAAACTTTTGGACTTGCAATTTATATCACACATTTCAGCATTACAATGTTTGAAAAAGGAATTTTCTTAAAATCCCATTTCACCAAGTAAATAATAAAGGCGATCTGGCCTTGTCTGACATAATAACCGTGTGTTTATTGCTCTGCCTGGAAGTATCAATATGTTCAGTTTACCTTCTATCATTCTACACATAGATTTTTTTGGTTATAAAGAGACACTTATGAATATGCCCTGTACTGCATACACTATAGATTTTATATTCACTGTGACTAGCATCAAGTCTTTGTAAACGTTATTTTATGTGTGAAACAATGATTTGCTGGGAAATTAGGGAAATTACATTGCCTTTGATTTTTTCTTTCTTTGAAATCAATGAGCATTTTTATCTTTTGATTCATTAATTTAACTTATTTTTCAAATTATTTAACATTCGGTATCCTTCTCCTCCCCATCCCTTTATTTAAATCAACAAATTCTTTTTTGCATGGAAAATGCTTTATCCAAACAAGAAAAGGTCTTTCAATTTCTATGCCAAGAGGCATAGATTACATAACAGTTAAAATGCAGATAAGGAGCCCTCCAAAAAGTGTAAATAATTTGCAAAAGCTATTTTCAATATATTATTAATTTTTAATTTTGTCAGGACTATGAATCTGTTAAGCTATATTAACTCGTTTAAATACAGCCTAAATTGCACTACAAATTGTAATGGAAATCAGTGCGTCATACAGGGTCTTAAAACACTCTCCATTGTCGAATTCACTATTTAAACCAGAAACTCTGCCTACAGGACACTTTGGAAAAAAAACCTCCAGAATAAAACAGGGAATAATTACTGGAACCATGTTAATCTCATTGTAAATTTGTATTCCCTTTTCTTAATGCACATGATGATGAAAATGTTATTTACTCCTGTTCTCTATGAGATTTAATGAAAAGTACAGTTAATTTGCCTTTTGTTTGCTCTGTGCTTCAATCTGGCTGAAAAGTGTGTTCATCAGCTCTGTGTTAATTCCTCCTACACCAGAACAGTAATGTCTGAGTTGGTACCTTATGTCACCATCAAATTCTGAATGACAAATTGGAATTAACGTATTGTTGGGGAAATCATGTTATTTTAATTCTCTCTTTCCTTTTTGTTTTTCCTTTTTCTCTTTTTCGTTCACATTATTCATCTTCATTCATTCATTATTAATCTTCACTCTTCATTTGTTCTGCCTTCTGTAAACAGTGTGTACCTCACAATCAGATTTGTCCTGCAACTCAAGCAATTATGTCTTGGGTGAGAGGACTAACTCATATTTGGACAAGAAGACTAACGGTTAGTTTGTTCTAGCTTGCAACTTATTTTTTCCTTTGTGAAGCAAGACATGCTTGATAATGGCTAGGAAGATCTTGATGGTACTATGGCATACTATGACATAAGAGAGTGAGAGCAGGAACGTGTATCACATTTCATGGTCCACATGTTTTCTACTCATGATGTGCCTTGAGCCTGGTTGTGGGTCAGCATGTCTCCAGCAGGCTTAAGAAGAACCTTCCCTGGGATAAAAACATTGTGGGCTGGCCTGTTGCATTCTTGGCTTTACACTTCCCTTAGCTCTTTCACCTGCTTAGACTGATAGAAGAATTCTGTGTATACCTGAACGATTCCTAGTGATAAAGGTTGAGCTTCTGACCTGGTCTGAATGAATGCTTAAAAAGTATGATTTTTAATCATGTCTATATTCCATAAAAAATACAGATTCCATTCTCAGCTAACAGTAATATATATACTGTGTCTGCCCAAGTATTGCGGCTAAACTTTTGTCTACTGCACATACTACTGCTCCACAGACTCCCTACTATGTGAGTACTCAGGTTAGTAAAGGAACAAAGTTCTGTATTCCCTCCTCTGGTACACCAGGCACTTTGTGTTCCAGCTGGCATGTAGCAGCCAGCACTGAAGAAGTAGGAACTGCTTTCTGAAAAAAGGTTTAAAGGACTTTATGTAGCACAGTTCTCTGAGGTGTTTCCTTTGTGTCTGCTCTGCATGTACAGAACATGACAAAACATTTCACCTACCTGGTACAGCTGAGCACCTGAATGCAACACTATAGGAAAGCACCTTAGCCTCATCATTTTAAACTATTAAGACCCTAGGCCATAGACTCCTTTACATAGCAAGGCAGCTGGCATTTCACAGAGAGAGCCCTTGCTCACCTACAAATCCGGGATAAAGATAATAGTTAAAAAGTATGAGGCTGTTTGTAAAGGACAAAAATATCAATATAGCAGAGGTTATGTGATAAACTCTGCCTGACTTTGCAGAATGGCTGACACTCATTCTCCTGTGGTCCTATGTTATGATTGTCTTCTAACTGTAATTAACATAGACAAATACTTTCTTTCTTCTGTTGCCACAACATCATTGTTATTTCCAAAACATGCAATGTCTGAGACATTTTTATGTTATCAGTAGATATGGCTTCAAGCATAAGATTTATTAATTTATTAATAATTTGATAGCATACTAGGTAGGATATGCTAAGTTTTTATTAATCCATTATCTGAATATATTTTCTATTGTTCAGCATCACACAATACATTATAAAATATCAAATGGTAATTTTGTGTTTTATCATTCAAAACAATGCTGTACATTGCAGTTTTATCCCTGATAATATGATAATATTTTATCCTTTCCATTTTACTGCATGCGTGTTCAATTTTATTAGCATGATACTTAGTCATTTAGATACAACTATTTTGAAGTGATATTGTGACTTGACTGTATTTTTGCTTGTCCTTTAATACCTTCCATCTGACTGTTGTTTCTTCATGTGTAACATGATGTTGCAAGGATGTTAATATTGGATTGCCTATGACAATCTACAGCATCTTTCTTTTGGACAATAACTCATGCAGCAGGAAACTACTCGAAAGTATCTCAACAGACTTTCTAAATTCTTTTAGGAATGAACAATTTTGTATTATTAGTTCATTTTTTAGTTTATAATATTAGTATCCATGATAGCAGCCCACTAGGATCAGCAGTCATGCAACTAGGCAGCATGGAAGCTTGAACTATTTATGTATATCTTATAAACATATTATAAGTATCACAAGTATACTTAGGAGAGGGGTTTTTTTTTCATACCTTATAGTGTTATAGTAGTATTATGGCTTCAGTGTTTTCTTTAACATTATCTGATATTTCAACTATAATAGAGGATGACCAGAAATGCAGGCATTGTTTTTGCATGTTTGTTTCAACATCAGTTTCATCAAAACTTGTGACGAGAAAAATCACCTCAATAGTCTTACTTGCTACGTATCCCTTTCCCTGATCCAGTGATTGTGCTAGATGACTTTTAACTACAAAGATTACTTAATCTGTTTGATCACTGCAAATGTCTTCCCCTGGATCATCACTCATTTCTCCTTGGAAACATAATTTTCATTTGGCTGTATTTTCAAAGACATTTTCTTCTATATATAAGAGTTTGGGAAAGATGTCTGTGTAAAGCATAGGAATTCTGTTTAATTCTGTCCACTTATTTCTTTATTTAGAATTTGTTATTCACTGAGAATTTGAAAGACTAATTGTATACCTATGGTGAGCAATTGGGCAGTTAGAATGTTTTCCTGATCTCTCTGATGCAGGATGTCTTTTGGCTGTCCTTTGCCATTATTTAGCTTTCCAATACAATTAACATTATCTGAAAACACCATCAGATAGCAGTCTGATGTCTAGATAATTGATACAACCACGGAACATTATCAGGTACAATGTCAATATTAGTAAGGTCTTATCAGAACTTGTAGGGTATTGTATGAACAGTTCACTAACAGATTTTCAAGCTCTTTGAACATATTATTCATTGATATTTACATTAATTCGTAATCAAAATAAAATGTAAATATAATACTGAGTGTATTCCAAAAGTTTTAGTGTATTATATCTTTTCAGTTACCAATTTTTAACCTTCTTATATAATAAAATCAGTTGTGTTTTACAAGATCCATAAAATGTACCATTCAAATTGCACTCTTCTTTCAATTTTTAAGTCATTTAATCCTCTAAGAATTTTCCTGTATCTCTCTCAGGATTTAAGTCAAACTTGTCAACTTCTACCTAGTCATCCTTCTTTATCTTTTCTGAGTACTGACGCAGTTTTCTGTCTTCAGCTAACACCACTGGGTCAGAGTTCTCGTAGAGATTTTACCACTAATGTTTTTTGAGACAACTAATTTAAAAATTGTCATTAGTGTATCTTTTTAGCTTTTTCACTGACTTAGTGAATAATGGGCAACTTGTGGGAGGATTATTGTTGGTTTTTTATGCAAAATCAGGAAATTGACTTATACCTCTGGTCATACACCGATGATAAATTCTTACGTTAGACTACATGATGGACAAGTGCAGGAAATCCACCTGATGTATGTCACACTATGGGACTCTGGGTGGGTAAAATCTCACAACTGTAACTTGAGAAAGGAAGACATACAATTATGTTACCATTAAAAATGGGTAAAAGGGTGTCATGAATGGATATTATGGGGTTTAAATAAGTTTCTACCTCTGCTTAGGCCTATAGCAATAGATAGTAACTTACTGAGGCGGCCTGCACCCCAGAACCCACTTCCATTCGCAAGTTCTTTTAATAATGGCTGATTCGGTGTATTATAGAATAAATCATTTATTCAATAGACACCAATTGAACAGACAAGAGACTTAAAACAGAATATTACTACACAGGAAAAAAACTATTAATAGTATAACTTATACAGTGCACGTTTACAAATACAGCTAGCGGAAAAAAAAAGTATAATTAGGATTCAATGTATCTTACCATCCAATTGTTGAAGGATGTTCACATACATCAGATCCTATGGCTCTCAATCTCTGGAGAAGTTTCCACAAGGTTCGCGAATTTCCTTGGGGAGAAATATCTCAGCACATTCGTAGAATGTGCAAGAGAAAATTCTGACTTTGTGGCAGATAGGTGATACTTTTATAGAACAAAAGACATGCCTTCTGTCACGTACACACTTTTTATCTCTTCTCCCATCTGTCCTCCAGATTCCTGGCATGGGGTCTGGTCAGACTCCTGGTGCCAGGGTGTGATCCCCTGGTGAGTTGCTATGCCAGCTATGCATCTCAGTGGGAGGAAGGAGGGGGAATCATCCTGCCACAAAGGGACAAAATATTATTTTTAGAGTTGTCCTAAGCAGGCTAACACATCACTTCCATCACTTCCAAGAGTTTTTGATAGTTCTCACATCATAGCAGTGCATGCTCTGGGTTTTCCTGTTTTAAAGACATGGAAAAGGATAGAAATAACATGCTACTACTAGTAGTAAAATATTGTATACCTATTATAGTTAAAGAGGTAATGGGATTCTTATGATTGTCAACATTTTTTGTTTACTACATGACTGATTTATTTCCCTTTAGACCATTTGATTTGAACTTTTAGTTGTTGACTGTATCTCAAAATGAACTTAAATAAATGTTTAGACAAACTATACTCCTGTATTCTTCAATCCTGTCTTTCTTCTTCAAGTGCTACCTATTTATATTCAAATGTTTTAGTATCTGCATTTTTCCTTCTAGCAAATTTCCCTTGTAATTTGTTTTGGTTTTGAGAAGTGCTACTGAAAGGCATTTAAAGAACAATGCAAACATCAGACACAGTTAACGTGTTCAAAAAGGGTAACTCCTGTTTAAGTAATTCGTTATCCTTCTTCAATAAGGTTATCTGCCTCGTGGGTAAAGAGGAGGAAGTGGATATAATTTTTCTGAATTTTAGTAAGGTTTTGATACTATTCCATACTATATTCTTCAGGACATATTGACCAGCCCTGAGATGAGCAGATACATAATGTGCTGGGTGAAGAATAGGCCAAATAGCAAAGCTCAGTGTTACAGAGAATGGAGTTACATCTGACTTTTGACTCGTCACCAGTGATATTCCTCATGGATCTATTATGGGACCGGTTCTGTTTAATAGATTTATCAATGATCTAGATGCAGGAGTTGAATGCACTGTTAGTAAATCTGCTGATGATTCCAAACTGGGAGGACTGTTGACCCTCTCAGGGGACAAGATGCCTTGCTGAGAGATCTAAATAGATTGGGGCATTGGGCTATGATTAATGGGATGAAATTTAACGAGTCCCAATGCTGGATCCTGCACCTGGGATGTAATAATGCAGGCACAAGTACACACAGAGAGAGGAGTGGCTGAAGAGCAGCCCTGCAGAAAGGATTCTGGGCGTGCTGGATGGCACCAGGCTCAGTATAAGCCAGTGGTGTGCCCTGGCAGCCAGAGGGCAAACTCCATCCTGAGGTGCATCAAACACAGTACGTACAACCAGCTGGTCAAAAGAGGTGACTATCCCTTTCATATAGGTATTTTAAATATGAAATATACAAAACTCACGGTAACAAAAACTTAATTTTGCATATTGAAAGAAATTGTAAGAGTCAAAGAAAAAGACTGAATCAACGTCAACAAGAATAATAAAAAATCTGATCAAATAAAAAAGGGCTAAGCTAAAACAATGTACCATAAATGAAAGAATGGGGAACCAAAATCAATGCACCTAAAGTAATATGCCAAAAATTTCCCCATAATGCACTTTTGATAAAATACTGAGCAACTGAGCTTTTTCATCTACTCCTCTTTTATGAAGTATTAAAAGTGTCTTCATGGGCAACTCTGGCAGCAAACCTGTCCTTTCAGTCTTCATTCAGTCAGCCATCTCAGTTGTTTGATCTTTAGCATCAAACATTCTGAATGAAAGCAGAGGTGCATTATTCATACTATATTTCTGTCTTCACTCTCTTTGGCAAGATCTTGGACATAATCTACAGTGTAAAAATTATTTGCATATTGTTACAAACATTTTTCCCTGGTCTCTTTTTCTACTTTATTTTTTCTTCTCTACCTCTGTCTTTTTTGCTTTTGTCTTTTGATAAAGAAAGCCAGTTTAGTGAACGAAGACTATCTTTATCACAGTGCTACTGTGAGCCACAGGGAAAGAACAGTTAAAAGCAATCTCTTAAATCACCCGATGCTCTACAAGTTTGCAGGGTCTTAAAGGAGCAGCTGAGACTGCCTGCTATGCGTGTGTTTTCTTCTGTAGCCTTTTGTGTAATTTGACTGGTTCAGTCTTGACTGAAGGGAAGATCTGACTTCAACAAGGACAGCAGTAAAATCTACTTTTGACCTTCTCAGTTAACCATTGGGTATAACTGATTCTGCCTCAGGGCAGGAACCAGATGACCTTTCCAGACCTCTTCTAATACAACATTTTAGAATTTTCACAAAAAAGGAAGTTATTGCCATTTTTATTACCATCTGAAAGACTTTCAAACAAGAAGCTTTCTGTCAAAAAACTCTTAGCAGGTAAGGTAAAATGAGAACAGCCATGGTGCAAAACAAAAACCTTTCCTGAATAATGAGCATTTAAAATAATTTGAATTCATGCTCTATATCTCTAAGAAAATTACACAGGTTTTTAATGGTGACTTTAACTAGAAAACAAAGCAGACCAATATATATTTATTTATATATATATATGATTGCATGACTACTACCTGAAACATAAAATCACTCAGAATTCCTTTGTGTTCTGTAATGGCCTTGAAAGGACTTGCAAACATGGTTTGGTGGCTAATGTAAGAAGGTCCCCTGTTCCATCCTAACAAACTGGTACAAAAACCAAAATGAGCAGGTACTGGTATCACAAGCAACTGCACAATTTAGGGCCTTGGAGTTTTTTTCAGTCATTCATGTTACAGTTTATGCAGAATTTGAAATTATAAAATAATTGTGAAACTATGAACAACTAAAAATATAATTAATGTCCCTAAGTGGCCTGTTCAGAAAACTCTCTGCTTGTGTAGCCAGCTTATATGCAAACAATTCCGGGTAAAATGTATGCTTGTACTTTGGAAATAATATGTGCTTGTCATGGGTATGTCATAAAATGATCAAAGTAAAATTTCAGATCTGAACTGTTTGATAGAACTTGTGGAAGTTTTCCCCTGAAAATATAGAATATCACAAAAAGTGAATGAACTGTAATGAAGGTTTTACATCACACATTGAAACACAAAACACAATTAAATTGGAGAGACCAGAGATGGCAATGGTCATAAAAATCAAAAGCAAGCTTATTAGTCCAGGAAAAGCATCAATGTTATCCATGTTTCCTTTACATGAAAATAATATTGCTTAAAGAATCTCAGTAGTAAATGAAGGCTTATAGTAGTGTGAAAGAGAAAAAGAAGATGGGCATCCATTTGCTATTCTAGGAAATTTTTTGACTTTGGAATGTAAACTGGAGCATAAACTGAAAGAAAAGGTATAATAAGGTTCAAAGACATTATTTCAAGGATGAAAACACTGAGATGTGTGGAAATTGAGGCAATGGACGGCCCTAAAAAATGTTAGAGTGGGTATTTAACTTCTTATATCTATATTGCTGAATCACTAATTGTATGCTTTTCTAAATTTTTGCAGTGTTAGCCTTCCATTTGATACAGATTTTGCCCTATAGACAGGTTATTTTTTTAACTGAGGAAGGAGTACATATTTTGGAGTTTTTTCCCATGCATCCTAGGTGGTTATGCAAACCTATCAGATTCTATAATTCAAAAAAAATAGTAATAACCTCCACGCCTAGATATTAAATCCAACTCTATAGTTTATTGTTCATTTTGGACATCCTATTTTTAAACAAATCAATGTGCACAGAATAAAGAGCCCTAATCTACAGGCAAGTGTCAAATCAATAGAGAGATACCATCCCACTAAAGTACAGTTGCATTCACATAAAATTCGCTGCTTAAGATTCCAAACAATTAAGTCTCAATTGTATACACTGAAAAGAGATTAATCCATTCTTTTCTTGAATTTTTGAGAAGTTCCTTTTACATTTGGAATTTTATTTTACGTCCAATTCAAGTCCTGTGCATAATATCTAGTTTCCAAATACTGCATTATTCTTCCTCAAAAAAATTCAAATTCACTTAAACTTCCATTCTTGGGTTACAAAGACAAAGATATTTCTTCAATATTCTGTATAAGTTCACTAAAATTTTTATACAATATTTTGAAACAAATGTTCATGCCAGAGATCAAATTGACTTTTTCTGTCAAATGCATGCTGAAATTTTGGAATCATAAGTATACATCCATATGAAATGTTTCAGAAAAATTTCTGTTTTCCTATTTGCTGTCATCCTCACTGTTATTGGTGTGAGGCTTTTTAACCATGCCTGATTTTTCAATTAAGAGTTTGATTTTCTATCCATAGTTATTAGAAAATTGTTTTGATTTTTTCCCCCTCTCAAGTTGGAAGAACCACAATTCAAAACAATGAAAAATATAGTTATAACAAAGAAATTATAACTTTGCGTTTTTCACCGAAGTTCCAACAATACATTCCAGAAGGAAAAGGATACTTTATTTAGGTACAAACAATTAACACTTAGCAAAATTGAATTCATTAATCACGTTGAATGGTTTTATTTGTTAGACCACACCTGGACTATTGCATCCAGTCTTGAACTTCCATTAGTGGTAGAATGAGGATTTGAATAAACTGGAGTGAGTTCATGGAATGCCACCAGGATAGTGGTGGCTCGCCTGTGAGACGCGGATGGAGCTCAGTTGAAGCCAATCTGCACGATAGACAAAAATAAATATGTAAATAATCCTTGGGATTTTAAAAACTCAAGCTTTTGCATGCTCAGGGAATAAATTGATTGGGCTGATTAGTTTGGGAAAATTAAAGATTTTGATTCAGAGAAGGGGCTGGATTAGAACGGACCTTAGAGATCATCTGGTTCCAGCCCCCCTGCTGTGGGGAGGGACACTAGACAAGGTTCTGCAGTGCCCCATCCAACCTGGCCTTGAACACTGCCAGGGAATGGACCTCCACTACTACACTGGGAAACCTGTCCCAGTGTCTCCGCATCCTCAGAGTTAAGAATTTCACTGGACCTGGAGGAAATTTTACTTTATTTTTAAGTAAAATGTTCCAACACGTTTAGAGCATATATTCAAAGAGGAAAACTAAATACAGATATAAAAGGGCTTTTCAACATGAATAATCATAAGAGGGTTTTAATAAGAAGATTAAAAAGATTAATAAGAGATTAAAAAGAAGTGTAAAAGGGATTCATTAAGAAGAACAGAGACAAAAAGAATAGGGAAAAGGTATTTGTTAGGAGAATGACAATATTTCAGAGTTTGAAGACATTAAGAGTAAATAATTCAAAGGCTTTACCCTATTATTAAACTAAAACATAACATAACATAACTAAAACATAAACTGTTTTTATTACATACCAATCTTTATACATTATTCTTTTCATAGGCAAAGAGGAGAAACTAGATAAGGAGGCTTCTGTATACCTGGAATTAGAAAACAGCAAAGACGATCTGGAAATGGCCACAGTTTTTAATTAATCCTATCCTTGATGGATTTTGTTTGGGTTCATGTTGTTTGGGTTTTGGTTTATAGTTAGTTTTTTTGGGTTTTTTTTTTCAATTTGAGCAACACTGTTATGACAAGATACATTATCTGCTTCAAATGTGAAGACCATGATGCAAACTCTGATATGGAAGTTTAGAGCAAAATTGTTATTTCTAAGTGTGAAAAGTTTAGGGTTTGATAACATGTTCAAGTCAACTGAATGAATTAGGATGTGGTTTTGCAAATCTAGTAGAAGCCATTTAAAAGTAAGCTGTAAATCTTGTGGCAGTAACTTTGGAGAACAAATATAGTATCAAGATAAAAAGCAGTGGGGAAAACTCATGATCCAAGCAGATAACTTGATTATAATGCTGTGCAAAGCATTAGAGCAGATTCTGAACAAGAACTAATTAGGGTCATAGAGGTAAATTGAAATTACAGTACAACATGATTTTTTCTCATACAGATTGTGTCAGACTAACTTAATATCTTTTTAGATAACTGACTTCCTGGAGAGGCTAATAAAGTAAAGCTACTCAACTCAGACTTAAGAGAAACATTTGATAAGATTTCTTGATGAAAAATTAGCATTAAGCACTGTGATTGAAGTGATTAACACAGGGTATGAAAGAAGTTTGTAAGAGGAATACTATCCCCAGGTACACTCTAATAGCAAGACAGGTTGAAGGGAAATCAGCACAGACACCTCTCAAGCATCAGTGTTGGAACTGAACATATATTTGTTTATGACATTGAAATGAAAACTAGTTATACACTTGAGAAACAAACTACAACGTTCTGAGTTGGTATCAAGAGAATCTGATCATTCTAAGGAAAGGAATCACACAAATGTAATGCAATTTAACACCACAAAATTCAAAGGTAAATTTTCAAGAATTAATAATAAAAATTTGCTACAAAAGGAATATTGTCAATCTAATGTGAGAAAATGGGTAAAATATCTGGTAATATTTGTTGGAGTTGAGTATGAACTGTCAGCATGATGTAGCCTTGAAACAAGGCTACTGCTGTTGTAGAATGCACTGAATGACACACTCTTCTAGTGAAAGTGGAATGTAAATAACACTACACAAGGTATCAGCAAGGCCTCATCTGGACTACTGTGTACATCTCTAATCATTTCTCTCAGGAGTGATTAATTTAAATTGGTTCAGATTTAGAGAAGAGATATGAATAAAGGAATGGAATATTTACCTAACAAAGAAAAGATTAAGAAGAGCTCTGTTTGCCTAGCCTAGCTGGGGAAAGTTAAGAGGGGATATAATGACTTGTTATAACTATATTGAGAGGGGATATATCAAGGAAAGAAAAATCCTTTAATTTTTCGAATAATATTAGTACCTGATAAATGGCTATGAACAAGTTTAGACTGGATATTATATAAGGTTTCAGATCATTTTGCAAATGAATTTCTGAAATAACCACCTGAATCTCTTGGTGAGGCACGGAATCAAAATTGCATTAAAGTGCAGTTTGTTAAGCCTATAGAGGCATTGGAAAAAAATGCCCAGAGACAAGAATACTTTGTGAAATTGTGGTTTAGTGCCTCTCTGCAGTTTGAAAATATAATTGAAAAGTTGTTGGGACTTTTTGGTTTTGAGGTTTTTGAGATTTTTTTGCAAGCCGTATGTGTTTTATTGCATTAGGTAGAGTTCACTGCCTAGAGTTCAGCTGCCTGTTTACACTGTGGATTACATTGATTGTCCAGCCTGGAGTCACAATGCGTTTTTTTTCAAGATTGGATAGTCAATGACTGGTAAGGATTCTTTTGTTTATTCTTGATTGTTGGGAAAGATTTAGTTTAAGTAATTGTTTAAGTAAAACTATTATGAATTATATTCATAAATATCTGAATTGACCTAATTTAGCCTTGATTTTTCCCCTTTCTGTAGCGCATTGGAGATGTAGGATTTTGTGGTTTTCTACTTGTACATTTTGTATTTATTTAAGGTATTGAGGCTTTGGGGTGGTGGTGGTGATGCTTTATGGTGTAATTGTTTTGTGGGCCCTTCCACACTCAGCACCTAAGGTATATTAGTTTTACCTAATTTTAAGTACCTTTATGCAGGAGCAACTCAGTCTTGAAATATTGACTGTATTTTTGTCAGTAGAAAGAAACAGGAACCTCCAGATAATATTTTATATTATATAATTTATCCATATACTCACCTTCTAGACAATTTGAGCAAAGAGCTTCTTCTTTTATTATTTTGTTCTTGAAATATCAGAAGACAGGGCTGAAGAAACCAGGAGGTTCTCTCCACAGCTATTTTGCTGCATTCCTAAGCAATGGAACAGTAACATGCCCTTTGTTTCAGAAGAGTAGAAAGAATTAGAGTATTAGCCCATGTAGCATGGTGTAAGAGACTATGGAGGTGGATATTGGGCAAGTCTCTGGTGTTCTAATAAAAGCAGAAAAGTAGAGCATTGGAATATCTGTAGCACTCTGCTGTGTATTGCTCATGTTTTTGATTTTGTACTACCACTAAACTTAATCTCATAGTAATTTAGTTCTTTTTTCACAGTCCTTTTAATTGATTATGTAGTATAAATCTGAAAAAGGTAGAAGACTAAGGAGGGTTGCCTGGGATCATAGAAAGCAAGACTTCCCCAACTGGGCTGAATACTTGACTTTTATCTGTCCCTATCTAGTAACTATTTTGCCTGTTCAGTAATTTCAGACAAGAGACAAATTGTCTGAAGATTTGAAATTTCTGTTTGGATGGGATAAAGTTTGAATTCAATTTCTTCAGGTTAGCCTGTATAATGCTGTGCTTTCAGTGTGTGGCTAAACCCAGGTTGATAACACACATCAATATTTTGGCTACTGCTGAGCAGTGCTTGCACAGTATCAAGACCTTGTCTTCCCTCCCACCCACTGGTTTCCAAAGTCAGTAAAGTGGAGGTGGCCAGGAGACTGGAATTGAACATGGTAAAGGCAGCTGACCCAAACTGACAAAAGGGATGTGCAATATCATATGATGTTGCACTCAGAAAAAAAAAAACCCAGGGAAAGAAGGTTGAAGAGTTATTTCATGGTTATGGCATTTAATCTAACCAAGCAACTGCTATGCATTTGGAAGACCCACTTTCCAGTGGTTGTACTTCTGCCTGCTGATGGGCAGTACTGAATTAATTTCTCTTTCTGTTTTGCTTGCAAGTACAGCTTTTGCTTTTATTATGAAATTGTCTTTACCTTAACCCATGGATTTAATCTTTCTTCTGTTTTTCTCTCCATCACCAGTAAGAGAGGAATGAGCGAAAAGTAGGTTGGGAGTTTGACTCATTAGTGTCAATCCATCAGATCCTAAAAGTGAATGTATTCCTCTGAATCAACTATAGCTTTATATCGACCAGCTGACAGGACACATGAAATGGAGACCCAGAGGGAAGAGCAAACTGCCAACAGGAGAGCGAAAGAGGTGAGAGTACTGGAGGAGAGAACATCAATTCCCTGTCAATAAACAGAACTGACTCAGATACACAAACGTTATGACTTATTAACTACCCAGTGGAAACTGTGTTTTAGCCAACAAATTCAGTCAAACAGCACAGCTTTAAGAAAACAGGGAAAACAGATTCTGATTTTATATACACTCATTAATGGGACTGATATCAGAATAACTTCAATATTCAAAATTGTAGGAAAAGTTATTTTTTTTCCAGTCCATTTAACAAATATTTGCATTAAACCCAACAAAAAAAAAAAAAAAAAAAA
>VZTJ01001900.1:1266361-1286470 GCA_013397795.1 Orthonyx spaldingii | reverse complement strand
AAACTCCAAAAAAACCCCCAAAAACCCCAAAAAACCCCCCCCCAAAACCCCCCCAAAAAAAACCCAAAAAGACTGGGTACATCACAATACTTCCAAACAACTTAGACAGTTTCATTAATCATATTTGCTTCCATTTTATACTAAAAAAAAGGAGGAGTCTTGCGATAGAAATGCACACCACAAATGTTTATTTACTTGAAAAGGCTGATTCTCCCTAAGTTCCCTGAAGTCAGAGAGAAATGATATTTTGAAACTTAGAGAAAACATATCTGCTAAGAACTCAAAAACAAAGAAAAGAGAGTCAGTCTTGAAGAAAGTCATCAGCTCCAGAAAAGATGTTCTCCTTTACAGCATATCCTGGCGGGAAAGGGTGACATTACCATAAGTAGAGACCTACAGAGTATTTCTTATACAAATTAAAAATTACATTCTAAAACAATAAGATATCACCAGAGATTAAAATTTAAAAGATAAAATTAAAATATCATAGATTAAAAATATCATCCCATTAGGTACTGCAACTTCACAGTACTTCACTGAGTGTACAAGATTTGAACCTTATTTTCCACTGTCTTGTTTTTGGAGATTAATCAAATAATTTACATCCTTTCAAATAGTTTTAGCTGAGTGAATTATCATTTGGCTCATAGCTAATCCATTCATCTGCATAAAAACAAAACAATGTAATTCAGTTGAACTGCAGTGAGTATTTGTGATCATCAGTAACCAAGAATTTATGAACACAAACATATGAAGAATCTAAAGAACGCTCTAAAGCTATCTCTTAATTTTTCAGAGTTGCACTTACTTGAACAGCAATCTGGATATTATTGGGCAGCAACAAGTTATTATCAAGTCTTTTATTAAGCTTCCAATTAAAGAAAGTGATCTTTATAATGTACTGCAAATTAAATGTTAGTAAAAATGTGTTAAGTCTCTATTATTTTTAGTTTCTACTTATGCAGAACAGCTGGTTTTCAGACTCCTTGCACAGAGCCCCAGAGGAATCCAAATCTGTGCACAGGTCTATTTCACCATCTTTTCCAGATAAAATGAGTTTCAGCCTGTTCTTTGATCTAACTTCTAGTGGAAGGCCAGAGCAGACAACATTTGGGGGATATCTGTTTAGGTAATTCATGATACTTCTCCTTGGCATCTCTAAAACTGTGACAAAGTCTTTCCTTCCTAGTGAGGGAAAGGAGGAACAGAAGAGGTACTGGGTGATGTTTCAACAGCCTGAGGGCTGAGATGATGGAATGTGGAACCAAAGGCCAGTGGGAAGTTTGTGCATCTCCTGCATTTGATCCACTTGGTCTTCTGACTGCAATGACATCTAAAGGCAGGGTGGTCTGGGGAGGAGAAAAGGCAGAGGAAAAGGTTGCTGGCATATTTACAAACATTTACCATTGCAAAAGTCTGATTTCACAGGAATATAGGCTTAAAAGGAACAATTGCATGTTTAGATAGTGGCTTAGGTTAGTACCCAGATTATCTGAGTTCTGTTTCTTTTGCTCAGAATTATTTATGCAAACTGCTCAATCCTTTGATTTTTCTCTGTCTGACCTACAATGGGGACACCCTTGCTAATAAAACCTTGTAACTCCTGGCATGTAGCAATGCAAATATAGTTTTCTCTGCAGAGGAAGTTTTAAGGCATCTAGCAAATAAGAAAATAGGAAGACCAGAATGAATTCTGATCAAATGTATATACATACACATCTAACTATGATTAATTTGCTCTAGTCATATCATGCCTCTGCTCATGGCACAGAAAAAGATTATACATTTTCTTCTATCTAGATGTTTTTCTTTCTATTCAGTTCGAGTTGAAGCACAAAGAGGATATGTTCTGTTTCTACGTACCCTACAATATATTTCGCAACATTCTCATAAAACTTAAATTACTTTCTCTGAGATTTTAAGTCTCAAAATGTCAAGGGACAAGGGAGAAAAGGGAGAAATAATACCCTTTTAACACCAATGTACAGAAGTGCTAGATTTGCACTTAGTTGTGACTAGAATTTAGCTTTTTATTTTAAGCTCAGTTTCAGATACACTATAAGCTCCCGATTTACTGTGAAGCATGATTACAGCTGAATATTTCACACTTTTTTACAGAAAGAAAATATAATTTTTGCTTTCTTCTATAAACATAAGTCTATATTTATTCATGACATTCCCCAACTAATATTTTTCCCGATAGGCGTATTAAGTTTTTCTTTTAATAGCTATCATACTCTTTCATCTGGTTTGAAACCAGGTTTAATGAGGGAAAATAAGTCTTATTTGAAGTGTAATAATAAACAGTTTTATGACATAAAGTCTCTGCACTTACTATTCATTATAATGAGGCGATTCCAAAACGTGGAAAAAAATGTGTTTATTTCCATCAGATGTTGAAGATGAATTTTCTGAAAAGCAAAACTCCTCTTGTGTAAAATCATGTTTATGAATCTAGCTTTGTGTTTGATTATTCTTGTGTTTATATGTGTATCTAATAATCCTTTTCTGCTTATTGCTTAGGACATTTTCTATTCACTTGAAAAAAATAGTTGAGATAAACGGTTTTGCAAATCCGTGTTATATATTAAAATGCTCAGAGTATTATTACTCTGAATAATTTAAAAGATTATTGAAAAGTGATCCTCTTATCACTAACAAAAAATTTCCCCTTGGTGAATCATTAGTAATTCAGATCTGCCAGTTAGTAGAACATAGGTATTTAAATTGATGCAAATATTTTAATTTATGCTCACTTAATAAACATCTGATTTATTAAAGAACAAACAACTTGATAATTTTCAGTTAAATCTATCTGAGAGATTTTATTTCTTAGAAAGGCTTTGTACTGCCCTGAATAACAACCATGCAGAAGCTAGGTGTCAGGTCATATAAAACTTTATTTGGCATACATTTGAAAGTGAAAAGAAATATTATATTTATTAGAAGCTGTACCCTACCTGATATTGAAAAATAATATACACATAACTTTCTAATTTATTTTAGTCACTAAAATGATACACTAATTAAGAAATACAGAAAGCAAAAATTGTGATGAAAACACAATCTTCAAATACCATTCCTAAGGTCTTAGTGAGATTGACAGAGTATTTGTGCCAAAAGGTACAAATAAATTACTTTAATTGTCTGTGCCCACAGAACTTTTTGGGGTTACAGCATATGATTTAGCTCAGAACTTGTTCTTCCATTTAGATATTTCACACTTCCAAACATGTTCATAGGAAATTATTTCATTATGTCACCATAACCAAATCACCTAAATTTTAATTTATTTTCCGGTTATGCAGAGATTAAGCATTTTTTTTTTTTTTCTTCACAGAAAGCTCACCTTAAAAACCTGTTCTTATCCAGAAATATACTGTCACTACTTAGGAAAATTGTGTTTCTGGCAAAGTCTAAAATTGGCCCATTTCAAAACATTCTGCTGAGTTGTTGAAACCTGTTTGTACTACTGTCTGTTAGCCTTAACAGGGGAGAGATAACAGCTTCAGATCTGGTTCATATAAAGTATCAGTAATGTCCGACCCCTTTCTTAAAGGGCAGTAACAATATAGATGCAAAAATGCCTGCAGGGCTTTTAGGGCTTCAAGATTGTAAGGTTTTAACTTTGGGGGTTTTCTTGGTTTATTTCTCTTTTACTTCCCCAGTACTCCTGGGAATAGGCTAAGTAAGTTTTTCCAATACGAAAAAATAAACTTCACATAAGCTTCGCGTAGTAGTGGATATACTCAGTTTAAAAGTATGGATAGTTCTCATCTAAAGATTCCCACAGCTTATATCTTCTCAGTGATAATAGGTGGCAGAATCTCATCTTTAAGAAATGATGATCATCCCTGGGGAGCTCTGTAGGAGATATATATGCAATGAGCATGAATGCTCAGAATCAATTAAAGTAAATGAAAAAAAGTCACAAGGCACAGTGGGTTCTGTACATAACAGGTAAGGAGAGATATTTAGAGTAGGCAAAACTTTTGGCTTGAGGAGAGCGCTGACATTTCTTAGCTGTTGAGAATTTTTACAATAATATTCAAAGAAACTTAGGGAGCAGCCACTGGAAAGGGATCAGTTTTTAGTTATCCACTTGACCTCTAATAATGGAATAGTATAACTTTCCTTCAATTCAAACTGAATATGGTATTTACAGTCCTTTATCTCTTACTGTAGTTTCTTATGTGTTTTGTTTGTAAGCTATCTTTTTTCTATTTGTCCTGATTTTAAAAATCATGTAGACTCCAAGAGTGGAAATATCTATGAAAGTAAATAGTTTTTTCAAATCTAAATGCTGCTTTCATAAGTATATCCTGCAAATACCCCCTCTTGTACTGTTGGGTAATGCATTTAAAATGAGATGAGACATGCAGAGTAGAAATATTCCCAGCTCTGCAGAGCATAGAGAAGATAGAAATAACACACATTTCTACAAAGACTCAAACATTGCTGGGAGGATGAAAACCAAAATAAGTCACCTCTCTACAGAAGCATCAGTACTGTTTATATGTGCTGTCAAACAGTTCTTTACTGAAAAATCTCTAAGAAATCCCAGAAGTCTGAATAATGTCTAAAGTGATTCTGACCACCAGTGATCTTGGAAGAGGAAAGGGCAGGGTAAATCGTATTAAGAGAACTATGAGCAAGGACAGCATAAAACATGGAAAAAACACCTACATTCTTTTGGATACCCCCAGGGAAGTGATTTACTTTCAAAAGAAAAGGTAAAAGATAGGATTGAAAGACTGAAACCCCAAAGATACCATTGATCCTTTTATGGGTTGTTGAGAGAAAAGCTAGGCACAGCTCTACAGACAGTGCAGTTCATAACCTGCTGAGCTCCTAAAATGAAGATAGTCCAAGACAAGACAAAGGCAGTAAGAGAAAATAATTTGCTAGTTGAATGACATTGAGTTTAGAGACAACATAGGCAAGGTCTTTTTTCTCACCTATCTTCACTTTTGCGTATGAAGAAAGATATTTTACAGAAAAAAACCCAAAACCAAACCAAAACTAAGTGTTGTGCCTATCAGTCCTTGAAAACATTGCAACCTCTGTAGCTTTACTGTCTTACTTTCTTCATCATTTCTTTCCTCTTCAATCTTCCTGGATAAGGTTTATATTATCCTAACAATGCTTAGAGCAATAGACTCCTAGCAAAAGAGTGTCAGACTATGTTTCCACTATTGAATTCCTCCAAAAAAATTCTATGTTAACAGAAAGTCACAGAACAGTAGTGACTAATCTTTTAGAAAAGTAAGTGCTTAGTGAAAATTTTATATTTCAAATTATGCTGCACAACAAAACAAAATTTTGGGTTATAGGGAAAAATTAAGTTCCATCTGTAATTAAAAAATGTAGAAAGAATACATCTTAGCTGTAAAACCAAGCATTAGAACTTACTGTTTAATTATAATATGAATAGTCTATTTACTAGACCATTTTTTCTCTCTCTCTGTCTCTCTGGCATTTGAAAATATAGAAATCTGGCCACCTTTTCTGTCCCTTGAAAATATTTTCAAATGCTTAGTTTCTATTTACAAAATAATTCTGAAGTTATTATTTTAATAGCCTTTTTAAAAAGTGTGAAATTTGATTGAAAAGCCAAATCAATTTAAAATAATTTTCAATTCATTGGTTGACATGCTTCAAGTATTCAAAAATGTTAGTGGGGCACAGCCAGTCTAGTTTTTACATAATTCTGTCTTTAAATGGTAAGTGGCCCCTATAAATACCTACATAAATATATGAATTTTATACAATGGAATTTTTATGAAAAGTCCTGAGTTGTGAACACACTATAGTTTTATTAATATTTAAGAATTTGAATTAAAGACCAATGTGATTAATTTGTAGAATGGAGAGATGAGATGTTTCTTAAAGGATACCACTTTCCTTAGAAATATTGTGTACTTCTTTGAACACTTAATATCATGATTAGTCTAGCCTTAGAAGACAGAAGATAGAAGAGAAAAAAGGGCTTGTCAAATTGTCATTGCCTTAATAGCAAACCTGAAAATATTTAATAAAATTGCACAATGTTTTTTATATTTAAAAGCACTATAACAGTCTGTTTCAGACAGCTCATTCACTTGAAGTGAAATCATGTCTTCTGAAACACCAAAATATCCAGACTGCTGTAAGACTGCATTTTGTGTGGACTCAAAATTCCCATTAGAGTTGTTATATCAGGAATACAAAAGAATAATGATACTCTTCTCTGTTCTGTACTAAGCAGATAATAATCTTGATTCTCCGTAAACCTGTAATATAAGTCTAAGATTCACCTGACCAAACCACAGTTATCCCACGTTAGATAGGATTAGCTAGTCTAGGGTAGTCTTCAAGGCTGTCTTTTTCACCTCTGGAGTAGCCTCTTTCCTTTGGACACTTCATCATATATTATATTAAGCACCAAAAGCCATGGAATAGAGAGATATTCACTTGCCATTGAATATCTTGCAGATATTCACTTGCCATTGAAATACTTGCAGAAAAACCATTTGTGACTGGTTTAGACATCTTACTTTTTTTGACAGCTGTTGTTGGGTCAATACCATCTTCAGCATTTTTAGGCTATCTTTACTAAATCTTTTAAAAACACCTTTTTTGAGATAACAAATTAAAAACTAAGAATATGAATGAGTAATCATTGGAAATATTACAGGGACAACCTTCCAGTAATGTAATGGTTGTTACATTTTGTTTCTTGTATGCTAAGGCACTTCTTTTTGCACCATTCCAAACATAAACGTGAGTTTCCTTGCCAAAGCTCAACAGGATTGCATCACCTGACTTAAGAGAGAATTGTGAAAAGCATTTCAGCAGTGAAAAACTTTAAGTGACTATACTTTTCATAACCAAGAGCAAAGGTAAAACTAATGCTGTACCAGAAGGCAAACAAAAATTTGGAGTTCTTTCACCAAAATCTCTGTGTTTATGTTCCGTTTCTCTCTCATATCAAAGAATTGCTCAGGAAAGTCTGTGCTACAGAAATAATGCATCTCTGACTGTTTATTCTGGGAATACTAGTCAAGGCTCCCCCCTCATATCTGAAAAATATCTCAGAAATCACTCTTTACATACATTATTTAATAATCTATCACTCTATTTAATTAATAAAAATTCAACTAGATTATTAGGAAGACATTGCTGTACTAAGGAATACTAAAGAAAATGGTGAAAGTGAAATGGAGGAAAGGAGTTCAGTATTGCTATTGAAATATTTACTGAATAACTACATGCTCTGAGCTTTTTCAGTTTCCTTTGTGGCTGAAAGTAGCTGGAAAAAACTACTTATTCAGTTAGTGATTCTTTCAAAGTGCTCTTTTCTGTTACAGAACTGATTAACCTGTAATGGACATTTTTGTTCCAAAAGGGTTCTGTGAACAGTGTTTTTTGAGAATCAGATCTGTTTCATCCGCTGCTTGGCCTTCTCTTCATATTTGCTAAAGAGACTTGAAAAGAGACAATGTTTCAGTTGCTTCAACAACATTCAACAGTGCTTGTAAGACACTTCAACATGCTCAGTTTTCATAAATAAAAGTTTCCAGGGTTAAAGTTTAGAAATGCCAAGAGAAAAGAGCACTAAGAAAAGTTACAAAGAAGCAGGAACTATGACAGAACTAGAACCCCTTTTAAGTTTATCTGAACCTTCAGGGCAGCTTTTAATCCTCATCTAAACACAAGTTTTTGTTCATCTCCCTGAAGTTCTCAAAGGATTCCCTGGAATGAAAACTGCAAACAGATTTGAATTAGAAGTTTGTATTCCTGGGAAGTCTAAAAGAAATGATGTAATGTTCATCGCTCAAACCATGATTTTTATGCCTACAAACTTTGCATTTGTTTGGATAAGGGCCTTGCAGCCCAGCCCTTTTAGAAGATAAGGAACATTAAAAAAAAGGCATGCACACCATCCAAATAAAAGATTTAGCATTTATTTGCCAGATGAAAGCAAGCAGGATCTACCACTAGAAAAAATCAGATCTGGTTGAAACTGAATGCTCACAAACTAATTTTCTTTATATTCATATCTCAGTGGCATTGTTTTTATCAGTTGAAAATCACCAGAGAAAACTGGAGGAAAAGGGGAGAGGGCAAATGAAAAGACAATGCTAAAATCTTTCAACTGTCTTACACCTGCTTCATTTGATTTTATAGTTAAACACATCCCTTCTGGTAAATTACATATATACTGCTTATCAGTTACTACTCATGAATAATTAATATTTTTCATAAGTCATGATTTTAATTGTAAGGAACATTTGCTTACATTTCAAAACTTGGATCAAAAGGAGGTTTGCGCGACTGGCTGGATGCCAATATCTAAATACTCTGTACATTACAATGACCCTGAACTCTTCACAATCCTCAAGAGTTTCTCCAAGGTTCTCCCTACACAGACTTGGGTTGACAAGCTCCTCAAGGTCATCTTTCCCCAGTTTCAAATCAATACTGTCAAGTCATTTGGCCATGGTTACAACAGGACAGTATATGAGATTCCTTTACTAATGCCTGCATTACTAACTGGGTAAAGAAATCATGCCCTTAAATCAAAATAGTTGTATCAGTATAGTCCTATCTATTGCTCCACTTCAGTCCTTCAGTGATGCTTCCTATTTTTCCATGCACTCAGTGACACATTTTTAGCAATTTGTTTCAGCTGCAAAGAGCAAATGAGAAGTATATACATAGATTTGCACAGCAGAGTTTGGCCACTGGGCTGTTGCAGAAGCAAAGAAATTCGCTGAAGAGACTGGGGGTTGCAAAGCTCCTTAAGATTGGATAACACCAACAGAAATTACTCTAAAATATTGAGAGATTAAATTCTGGGGTAGCCTGCAGATGAGGTCAGGTGTAGGGTTCTCACGACCCCCAAACTACAAAGCATTATCTCTGGTCCTAGGATTATAATAGCCACATGCTTAGATCTTTCTCCCAGCAGGGAGATGGTGATGAGCCACTTTAGTAAATGGCATGAGAATATCTTGACATTTTTTACATGAGTACAAGGCTGATTGTTGCCCAAAGTAGCTGCTTCAGTTTATTTGTTTTTTTACTTCTTTGATCATCTGATTTATTAAGGCCAGATATAACCAGACACTGTGAGTTTAAAAATGACAACATTTAAGGGATAAAATTAACACAAAATTGTGTGCTCTGACAAGATCATTACAAATGTTTGTAAACTCAGTTTTCCTCCAGAACAGCAGCAGCCCTGTTGTATGACAGTTATAGCAGGTATATATTGCCCCAAAAATGTTTTGAACATGACTCCCAAGAGTTGTGTAACGCCCATACTCTTTCAAGTAGGTTAAAGATAAGCTTACATGTAAGTGCTTTTTAAGTGTTTATTAGCAAGAAATGGAAAAGGCATTCTTCCCCGAATAAGCCCAGTCTTTCAGCCTCATAGTGGTCATTCTATTTACAAGTGTGATCTTTAATTGAAGTTATTTCAAGGTTGTGACTGAATTTCTCTGCCACAACCCTTTCCAGTCAGGTACCTTAAGAAAAGCATACAAATTACTGGGAAGGCAAAATGGATAATCAGGGGACTAAAATGAGTTCAAGCCTAAGCAGTATTGAAGAAACTACCCAGAGTAGGTAGGAAAATCCATATACAAACCTGTTTTATTATACCTCCTCTGAAGTTTTCAGTACTAGGAATTGAAATCACCTCATCATTTTAAAATGAAAGTAACTGCTGTAAAAATGTATCACAAGAAAAAGAAAATTATCCATATGAAAGCATAGAAAAACCCTGGCAGTTGACATTATGTAAGCAGTGTAAGCAATTTATTAAGTTATAAGCACAAGCCAGAAATGGCATTACCATACCTCATTGTAACTTGAGAAGTGAATGAAATTCATAAAAATTTATAATTCTATAGTGTTTATCTAAATTGCTACAGAGTACAGTGCTCAGTGACAACAGATCAAGGGTGTTGGAAGTATTAGCATTATAGCAAAAACTGACAAGACTTTTAACTTGCTTCTTTCATAAAATCCTATTTGATGGCAATAGAATAGGGGGTGAAGTAGAGGACAGTAGTTCAAAGACAACAAGAAGCAGTCAGTACTCAGGAGTCAAGGCAAAAATGTTTGGAAAAAGTCTAGAAAACTGAACTTCTTCTGGACATATAAACCCTATCTGCTAAAACCTGCATAAAAATATACACATAAAATCTGTAGATATTTCTTTAAATAACTGCAAGAAATTGACTTTTACTAATAGCACATGGCAGAAAAAACAGATACATTACCTCTATATATAACTTTACTACTTCTACATTTAATTGCAAAAATTGTATTAAAACTGTGAATGTAGTAAAAATTCTTGATATGCTGTAAAACACTTGGACTCCAATTTTGTGGGAGGAAGATCAAATGCATAATACAATTTTATGAAAGCAATGTAGCTAACAGCAGTTAGTGCTGATCCCAGGGACATAAGATATTCTTGTTCAGGTGCTAAAACCTTCCTTTGAAACAGTTCTTTATGGAAAGAATTGAGCTGAAGGACTAATTCTATTTGTACTTTCTTACTAATCAATATTGTTTCATCTCATTTCTTTCCTGAAGGTAAAAAAAAAATCTCCTGGGTTGTGGATAATTACAATGGGCAAGCAATAGTGTGCTGTTTTATTGCTCAAATAATAAAGAAATAATGCAGGATAGCAATAAATATTAATATATTAGATGTTCTTTGCACAGTAGCAACAATTCCAATAAAAGTTGAAGGTTTGAAAACTTAAAACTGATCTGAATAGTCCATGAAGAGCAAGTCAGCTATTCTAAATTTAAGGAACAATTTCTTTTGAAAAGGATGCTGGGAGGGTAAAAACATATTTCTTAACGTTTGCTAAGGACATTTAATAAAACTTGCAAATGTAATACAAAAAAATTTTAAAACAGGAACCATGCATTTAGTAGCCAGAACTTGATAATCTATGATTCTGCATCCTGAGGTACCTAAATACAGCTAACATGCTAAATATTGGCTCCTCGAACTTTTTAAAAATCAGATTAATCCAAAATGAGTTTGGATATTCCCAATAATCTTTCTGAGACAAAGGTTTTTCCCTATATTGTCTGCTCTTACTTGAAGAAAATCCTGGGAGAATTAATATGAAGGATATATAACACAGTCTCAAATTATACAGAAACTAGTGAATTGTAAGCATTCTCCTGGAAAGCCAGGGTGAATAACATTGACAGAATCACAGAATATTCTGGGTTGGAAGCGACCCACAAGGATCATTGAGTCCAGCTCTTAAGTGAATGGCCCATACGGCAAACAAATCCACAACCTTGGCATTAGCACCATGCTCTAACCATTGCAGCTAATCTGAGTAACTCACTTCATCAAGTCATAGAACCGACCATGCAAATTCTTCTTTTTTTTTATTTATTTTGAAAGATAAATACACGGACAGAGAGATAACCACTGTGAATACCAAAGATTAGAACTTTAATGACTTGCAAACGTGCAGGTGAACTTCACCTGCGAGTCCTTTGGTATCTACTAGGTTCTGGGGAACAGTTTGCATAAACCAATGTTTGATGGATTAGTATCAACACTGTGTAGTTTAAAGTAGCTTTTATCTTGGGGAAAATGCAGAAAATTATGTAACTTCCAAGTAGTATAGTGGAAAACAAAAGGATAAGTACTATACTTCAATTAACTTACTCTAGTGTATTCAAAAGGAAGGCACTGGTATGTTTATATCTGTATTAACTGCTTAGTAACAGATGTATTCAGCTACACACATTTCTAAGGCAGAGGTAGTTAATACAATCTGGTTAAAAATAAGTGTCTAGAGGAATAAAGATGCTTATGTTGATTCCATTTTACAGAAGTTGAAAACATTTTTGATGTTCAGGAAAGTTTAATTTGTTAATCCATCTTTCTTTATTTCACCAAATCTACTGAAAATCAATTTTTTTTAAAACAATTTTCACCACTTACATTGGCTTGCTAGTATTAAATTTTCTCAGTAATTTTTTCCAGTAAGTTTTCTGAGTTTTCCTAACACACACTCATCATAAGATTCTATGGCCCTAATTCAGACAAAAGGTCTCTAGAAATGATAAACAATTGTTTTGTGATCCTCAAAGGGCAGCAAAAGGTAAGTATAAGCAGCTCACTTGGGCAATCCCTTCACTTCATATAGGACTGTTCAGATTCAAGAAGACCATGGTTACTGTTCCTAACAACAGCTATAAATCTAAGAGAATTAGGATATAGATGTCTTCATCCATCACAAGTGAGAAAGCAGTTGTCAGAATGGTCAGTGCTGTTTCCTTAGTGTAACTTGATTTAATGCCACATCACTTAAGGTCAAGGAAATTTAAAGGCTGCCCTGAAAACAAGTGTGTTTACTTTCTCCAGAATTGTTGAAACGCAAAGCTTGCAACAGTCACCAATGTCCACATAAAGAGTTGGTAGAGAAAAATTATTTGGCTTTTTGTCTACTTATTGCTAGCTTATTTTGGAGAAAACTATAACCACCGTTTCTGTAAAGGAAGGAAAACATGATAAAGTTTAAAATGTCAAATAGCAGAAAATCCTATGGCTACCAATAGTCTGGAAAAATCATACTGGAATTTTTTTTTTTTGTTCATCCAATGTAAAGACTTCACCCTTAGCCTACCCTGTAGCTGCTTTCCTAAATATTTCAAAAATATCTGACCTTTAAATGGATATTGCCTGATCTTCATTCATACTGACATACACTCCTTCCCATGTGCAATATATTTTACTATGCTTTTCTGATTTAATACACTTATTTATAGTTCCTTCCTGAGACACTAAAAGATCTAATTAGACCCATTTCTCAGATGATCTTTGAGCTTGTTAGTCAAAATAATTAATAACTATGCTTAATTAGCATCTGGTTTTTGAGAAGTTTGCTTTCTTTTAGCTTTTCTTAAAATTTCTTTGATGAGGAACTAGAGTTCAGATGTCATTTAAAAACTGCAGTCCAGCCTCTTGAGAAATCTGAAAATATTTTGTCCAAATTCCAGGGTTTAAAAATCTGTTTTCTTTCATTCCTACATCTTTATCACCTTAATTCACCTATTTTCTGTTACAGGATTGATTATGGAATTATGACCATGATATTAAGGTATCAAACTTAATTTTCTTAACCTTGATGTAACTTCAGAATTACCAATATGGCAAGTATGCATAAAATCTATAATCTTCATGGAAATCTCATTTTGAAAAGGTAAAAAAAATTAATAGTGCTTCCAAACACAAGATTACATAATAGTCAGAAAAAAGATATTTAATGCCATGTTGTTTTTCTACAGCACGTTTGTTATAACATGGTACTTTTATTAATATTTTTTGCCACACTTGATAGTAGTAACGTTGTCTGAAACACTGTGACTGCAGAACAGTTCATTACTAATTGCCATGAGTTCTGTATCCATTTTCTGACTCTGAAACTCTGGAAGATGTTTCTCCTTTCACATGATTGCAATGCAAGGAGACTTGTCCTTAATTCAATGTGTGAAATCCCATTTCTTTAAAGCTAACCCTTCAGGAAATAGACTTGAAATAAATTTTTACTTCTTACATATACGTCGACTTCAATTTGGAAGATTCACTTAAGTGTGATGTACTCATAGAAAAAAAAAAAGAGCAACAGGAATATATTTACGGCTCTCACAGATTTCCATGTTATCAGGCATCAACATAGTGTGCCTCTTTATTTTTCAATCTTTGTAATTGGGTTACTTTAGTTATGCCAAAATGAACCCATAATTAAACTTCAGAGAATTCTGCTTCTTTGCTTTCTCCCATCATTGAATGGAGTTATTCTCCTGAAATATTTTTGTTTTCCTAGAATTTCCTTCATTATGTGTACTTTTCTGATATTTTGTAGCCTATACCAGAGAAGACATAAGCAGAGACCAAAGCGGAAGTGTGAAAAAAATTGCTGAATAGATGCATAGCTATGTTTCACTGTGAGTTTTTATTTAATTTTCCTCTCTAGTCTGAGAATGACAGACTTGTTTCTTCAACATAGAGATCAAAAATATAAAGATATTGAGATGGTAAGGATTTTTTGTTAATTCAGTGTAATTGGGCTAAGTAAGAGGTAGGGTGTCTGATGATAGTAAGTCATGATCAAAAGTAATGTGTTGATTGGACAGAGGTTGAAAAGAACATATTAAAATGGCGTCTGATTGCTTTCTGCTCTTATTTTTGAATGTCCTACTACATACTATGCAATGATGAAACCATATTTTAAACACAGTAAAGGAATTGACCTATCAATGGCTACCATTCTATCCAAATTGTCAAGGGACTTGTTTCCCTTACAATATGTCTAAATCTTTTTATTAATAAAGATGCTAAATATCCTCATGAACCTTGTTTTGAAATGTAATCTGAGCTCTGGGAATGCTGTGGAAACAACACAGATAGACTCAGATCCTATTTATCCAGGATGCTCTAGATGATTTAAAATTGATTTAAAGCTCAGCACATTGACCCAGCTTGGAATTAATTTTATAAAAAAAGGTTTTAATATTTGCTTAATTAAATCAGTTGAACTCACAGCTTCTTTGGAGTATTTTGTCACCCTGAACAAAAACATGACCTCTTTGGGCAGGAAAAGGATTGTCTGACTGTGGTTTCATAACATGCCTCTCATCTAACTAATGCGCTCTGCAGTCTCCAAAACCTGTGCAGAATACAACAACTTTTAGTACTAATTTTATACAATGAAGCCTACCTGAAAGAACAACTCAAAATAAAGAGCCTTCAATTAAATCTGCCCTTCTCTAAATGACTAGATTATCCTGGAACAGGCTGGAAAAGAAAACAACAAACAAATTGCAGACTTTTCTAACACATTTGAGGCAGGGAGTTACAAAGATGTGGTGATGGTCACTGGGAGATACCAGTGGTGATTTAAGCCAGTGAGTTGATATAAATGAAAGAATCATAAAGCAGTTGAAATGCAGGAGCACAGGAGCACACGTGCATATGTGTCTGGCATTGTGGGGAAAGCTGAGTCCAAGGCAGAGATTCCTGCTTGGCGCAGGAACACAGCCATTGGCCAGGGCTTGGCATGTCGACCCTAGGTGAGAGTCTTGCTCCTCTGGTCTGTGCTGCTGATCTAAACTGGACCGGAGGGGCTGGTTTGTGTGTGCCACAGAGCAGAAATCTGAAAATAAACATCAGTTCTCACATATTATACGTATTCTACCTAGCAAATACATTTTGGATTAGAGATCACTGATTATCGTAGCTTGTTCTTGTAGCCACCCCACCTAAATACTGCAAAAACTTGGGACTGCTTTTGAGGTAAGGAGAAAAAAGCAAAAGAGAAAAAAACATCTTCTTGTAATTACACTTAAAAAAACTCTGTCAAAATTATATTAATAAAACTCAGCATGGGAAACTTTATGTCAGACTGTAACACCTGTTATGAAAAAAATATGTGCATTACTAACCAGAACTCAAGCCTACTTTGCTCTACAACTACAGTCATTATTAATGACATGAATAATTCACTCTGATTAAAATGTAAATGAGCACATATATATATATGTGTGTATGTGTGTGTGTGTGTGTGCACGTGTATATTTTCTCTGTCTTACAAATAGTGTTTACTGGAAAACTAGCAAACAATTCCACTCAGCTTCTTTTTGGTGGGCATATGAAGTTTCAGTTAGCATTTAACAGGCTTGCTATTAAGCAATATGTCATTCTATTCTGCACATTTAATTCAATGTGTATTTTTCCCCACTCTCCTTTTTCTTACGTGAGAAGTTTAGCCTTTGGGTAAAATCAAGAAAGTAATTACTTTTTGTCAAAATAGTCCAAGAACATAGCTCTGAGGTTATGAAACTGACTTCATTAAGAGCGTATGTCTTCAATTTTTTGCTATTATTTCAGCTGCCCTGAGAGACCTTGAAAAATGAAACTTAGCACTAATGGACCTGAAATAATACTACTAACTGTAGCATAGAATCTTGTAGGGGTTATATTATAAATAAGAAATAGTCTTTCACATAAGTAATTGCTGAAAGTTTTACAAATGAAAGAAACTTGATTTGGTGTTTTTTAACTGCAATTTTACTCAATGGTGAAAAAAAGCATTCTTACTGATCCATCATTAGTAATGGTTTCCAATGAAACACTACAAAGAAATTTTCAACAATTAGCTGTGAAATTATTTTGAATGTTCTTAGGGAGAGAGGAAATTATTTAATCCAATTGCTAGAATTCCAAACTGTTAGAAAGTTTGAGGATTTAATTTCTGTCTCAAGTTCTTTGCTGATAGAATTTGGTGACAGATTTAACGTTATAACATTACGCTAGCATTTCAATGAAATTCAAAATCATGCAAAAGTAACCCACTCAACATCAAGTAGTTTATCTGTTACCATGTCTATGCCTAAAACCTTGTAATTCATTGTGAAAATTCTTAAGTTTCTCAAAGACATACAAGCCTCAAAGGGAAATAAATACCTGAAAGTTTAGTGCAAATCGATGGCTATGAGCAGAAACACCTATATTGATTCCCCCACAGGAAGGAGAGACAGGGGAATCTCAGCTATTAGACCTTAGCATCAGAGAGGTCCCCTGGTGTCCCTTCCACACTGCCAGCACTCCAAAAGCATTTCTTGCACTGATTGGTGTCCAACAGTAATCAGGGCTACTGTAATGAGAGGTGGGGGAAGAGTAAAGGACAAATGAAGTGGAGTGACATTAAGCATCAATAGGCAGGAAAATTGCTTCAATACCTGAAGGTATACCTTCTCTTTGATTCTTTTTTCCTTATGTAAGTGTAGAATTAGGACTGATTTTGTAGGTTAGACAAACTTCAGGGTTTGTTGAGAGGTGTATGTGTGTTTTGTTTTGTGTATTCGGGTTTTTTTAGGAAGTAGATTTGGGCTCTGAGAAAGAACAATCTCTGCAGCCCACACAACTGCAAACCTTTACAAATATATAAATAAAATTGCTGATTTTGTAACAGTGCTTATTTGTTCAGCTGTCAGTTTTTAAGCTGCAAATTTGCTTCATTTTGTAGACAAAATTCATGTGACTGATAGACAACACTATTTTTTTCTTTTGATTTGGGAAGGTCAGCTTTGCAAGTATATTTAAGAGTTCTTGAAAATGGATGAATCATTTAATTTGCTTTTTCATTTCTTGTTATCAGAAATATTACTTAATCAATCCAACATAAAACCAATAAAGTTGTCAATCTGCACTCTACTACAAGTTCTTAAGAAGATATATCAATGTATCTGTAGCAGGAGGATAAAATCTATTGCCCATCTAATCATCTTCTTGTTTAGTTTTAGTGTTAATATTCCTTCATTCATCCAAATAGTTTTCTAATACTGGAAACAGGCATGCAAATTGACTTAAACTGGAGATACTCATGAACTGCAATTTGATCAAATTGGTGCTGCAATCAAACCTGACTGACAGTTACCAGACGTTGCATTGACTTGCTCTCATTGCCAAGTGAACAATCATTTATTAAAAAGATGACTTGATTATAATGAAAGTTGTAAGTATTTTTTTTTTTTTACTAGGCTCTGCAAAGAAGACTTAAAAATTAATAGAAAAGGGCCTCCAGGTGATTATGACAAGATAATTACAACTGTGCCTTGACCATGAGCTGAGTGACCAAACAGCAGAAGATGCAGCATAGAGGACAACATGAAAAAGACCTGCGTGGGATGAGCCATGGCAGGAACCCTGGGCCAAGAGGTGTCAGAACAACACTACCTGAGACTGCTGGAAAGGTGTAGTGTGAGATCACCATTGTCTGACTTGATTGATGACCTGTGCAATAACCCCCCACTCCTCAAGGACAGCGAATGGGGGAAAATGCATAAAAGCAGAGTCCATGTCAGGGCTGCTCAGCATCAGATTTTGTCCAGTGGGAGTTAGCTGAGACAACAGTGTGTTTCCTCAGGCTCCTCCATGCCAACGCACTGAAATGCTGCCAAGGTTGTCTCAGCTAACTCCCACTCAGTAGCAGTTCTTTTGGGATCTCAATTAGAAAAACTCAAGTTTATCTCTTTTATTACGTAAAGGATAAAATTTATAGAAAAGATCACAGCAATGTTATGTCCCATCCAATGCTGGGAACCCTGTCTGTTGCACTGCTGGATGAGAACCCATTTGTGGACTGTGGCATGCTGTTCAGAGTTTCCATCTGTGATCAAGGTGGTCAGCCTCACTGTTTCTCATATTTTTTCAATATTTTTCCAAGTGAGAAAAGCTATCGATCTTCTACCTGTACAATACCCGGCTTTCCATGTGATTCAGGGAGTTTCACCATGAACATTGTGTTCTTACACCTGCCCTTAAGAATGAGCTGGTACAGGACATAATTAAAGGCAATGCATGCTGACATCAGAGTACGTGCTTGGGTTACAGAGCAGTCACTCAGATACTAACATAGAGGTCTCTACAATCAAGGCCTATGATTGAATCCTGCCTATATTTGGATTGAAATCACAATCTACTTGTAAAAATGCCTTCTTTGGTGCNTCTTTTGGGATCTCAATTAGAAAACCTCAAGTTTATCTATTTTATTACGTAAAGGATAAATGCCTACTACAGTACAGGCATGTGTGTACCTCTGTGTGAGTGAATGCTCAGCAATTTCTGTCACAGCCTTGCTTGGTTTACTTCATAAATTGACCTCATCAGTGTCCATGAATAGGTGTTCCTTTTGCCACATGGCATTAACTTTTTGCAGAGTATTTCAAACTAGAATGCTACTGTAAGACGACATCTAGGCCTGATATCTATAGTTCCAGTAGTGATTAAATAAACTCCTACAGCAGAAGGATTTTGGCTTTTTGAATTTACAATATATTCACAAGACAAGCAGCAATCTAAAAAAGCATCTCTGAAGCTTTTTTATACTTGAGAGTCTTTAATATAACTTTGACTAGAATTTGATTTATTTATTTATTTATTTATTTATTTATTTGGTCAATTAGTTGTTCTTTTAAGTACTGACATAAGAGCCAAAACAAGGGGTTTCATGAAAACAGATTGTCAGAATCAAAGCTTTGTAACCATCACAGTTTGCAGTATCTTTTCTATTATTTTGGAGGAAATCCAAATACAGATGTAGGCAGAAGGTTGTGTTCACAGTACTTCAAAGATCCATATATTTCTATTTGACCATGCTTCCAAAATGCGATATTGAAAATTGTGTCAGAACCTGGGATAAAGACATTCCTTCTGGCTTTTCCTGTCTTGATGGCTGAAACAGGAACAGATATATCAATGATATACATAAAGTTGAAAATATTAAGTTGAAGTTGCTCTAAGTTTATTTCACTGGTAAGAGTAATGGTAGAAATTATGATATGTGGGGGCAGGCATGCTTGCCCCTGCAAACTACAGGGGAGTCCACTGGTGGGACAAATATACCTTCAACAGCCTCCCTTAGCCTCATGGCGAGGGAAAGGTGTCCCACAGTTGTAGCAGTGGGCAGACCACTGAGAATCCACTGGTGGTCTGACCATTCATAGCGCTGCTTTGTACCTGTCCCTCCCCTGTTCACCCAGGACTGGCCAGATGTCACTGGTCACTCATTTGCCTATTGGCTCGTCTCTCGCCTTGCCCTCCCCCGACAGAGGGCATAAGAGATCCGGGCGAGAGACGAGCTGGACCACTCTTGCCAGGTTCACCATCTCACAGCTTGTTCTATGCACGATCCTTTTCCCTCTGTGAGGGAAAATAAAGAACGCTGATATATACGCAAGTGGTCCGTCTGTCTTTACCGGCAAACAGCTGCCACCGTTCCACCCTGGACCAGAGCTCCTGGCATAAGGAGCTACTGAGGGCTGGACTCGGTGGTCCAGAGGAGTCCAGAGATGAAACAGCAAAGATACACACAGTCCTTTGGGTTTTATTATGTTAATGTACCCCAGTCCTCTCCTCCCCATCGGCTGCTGTTATCCCACCTTTCATGCCCGTGTTTACCCCCAGTCCCAGAAAGTTCTCCCTTCCCGGATACCCCATTTGTTTATAAGTTAGCAATATCTCCCTTGTCCCTGCCGGATGGTTCTCCCGTCCTGGTCCTGTCTGCACTCCAC
>VZTJ01001900.1:1176484-1266306 GCA_013397795.1 Orthonyx spaldingii | reverse complement strand
CTTTGCCCGCCCTGTTAAAAACCTGCTGTACGCCCATTGTCCCCTGTCTCCGTCCCTGGATTCCTTCGTGTGTGCACCCCCTCCAAGTTTGCTGTCCCCCTATCCTCCAACAATAAACAACCCCCACGGAACTCTATATGGAGACCCTTCTTGACTCTCATCGACTGAGCTGCCGAGCGTGCAGGGAAGAGCAGGCAGCTCCCAAGCTGGCAGCGCCACTGGGAAGGTAGCAGCCGCTCTGCACCACCTCTCCCCTCCGTGGACCTTGCAGTTGCAATTACAGAATCATAGCATATGCTGAGTCGGAAGGAACCCAACAGGATTATCAAGTCCAACCCCTGGCCCTGCATGAGACATCTCAAAAGCCACGCCATGTGTCTGAGAGTGTTGCCAAAATGCTTCTTGAATTAAGACAGACTTGGTGCTGTGACCACTTTCCTGGGGAGCCTGTTCCAGTGTTAACCACCCTCTGGCTGAAGAACCTTTTCCTGATATCTGTCCTAAACCTCCCCTGACTCAGCTTCAGGCCATTTCCTTGAGTCCTATCACTGGTCACAAGAGTGAAGAGATCAGCATCTGCCCCTCTGCTTCTTTTCATGAGGATGTTGAAGAGAGCAATGAGGTGTCTCCTCAGTCTCCCCATCTCCAGGATGAATAAAGCAATTAGATTGAGAAGTATTTCATAAGTGGAGTTTTACTTCACAAATTTGTTTAGTGGAAAGAACTTTTATTACACCTCTTGTCTCTTGACATATGACTTATGATTCTAGAATGATGATGATAGAATGTCATCATTCTATGATGACATTCTAGATGATGTCATCTAGATATAGATGACACTAGATCTTCCTTGAAGTTTTAAATGAGTGTTAAAGACAAAATATTACCTGCTTAATTCTGTTATACAGGCTGTGATCACCGCAACAGCAAACACAAAGTCCACAAACTGTTGTGTCTTTTGATAGATGACCTGCAATACTAAAAATAATTTAAAAAAAAACAAACCCAAGCATCTTTACCATTTCCCTGTAGAATATTCTACTTTTTGAGTTAAATTGTCCAAGTAATTTTCCTGTCTCTAATTACTCCACACTTTTTCCCTTGAGTTTATTTATAGCTTCTGTATGTACTTTGTTTTACAAGCAGATCTTTATTATGCAGTTTAGTGGCCTTTTTTGTCTGTTTTGTTTTTTAGCTACACAAAGTTTAAGTATTATGGAGAAGCAATAAACAGGGTCCAGAGAAGAATCTACTTACCCAAAAGAGAGGAGAGGATTCTGTTATTTTATACTTCAGTTGTTCAGCAGCCTATAGGTGTAGAAGAACAGGTAGAATTTCAAATTAAAATAATCTGCACTGAAATACTGTTAAGAATTCTGGCGTTTGCAGCCATAGAATCATAGGGTGGTAGAATGGGTTGGGATGGAAGGGATCTTAAAGTTTACCTGTTTACAAACTCCACTGCTGTGGGCAGGAGCATCTTCCGCTAGACCACATGTACACCTAGAACTTGAGCCAATTGCAGAGTTTTGTAGTGGCAACTTCACTATATTTCAAAAAGTGAATGAAGGGTGTTAATGGCCTGTGAGTGGCATTTCTTACTATAGACAGATAAGGTATATATTCTCCTGTTACATAACATCAGAAATAAATGGCCTAGGTTCTAATATTCAGCTGAACTCCTGAGTTTTAACAAGAAGTAGAAAATCAGCAACAATCCTTGACTCCTCTTTTCCATGCTACTCTTGATTTGGTAGACATATGTCATCTGTTTATTTTTTCTTTTCCAGATTGAACAGTCTTATTTTCTTGGATTTTACATTTGGAAGCCTTGATCTTAGTTCTGTGTCTTTCAGATCTTCTGTTTTTGAAATGGGGCTCAAAAGTGCTCCCATTGTTAAAAAGTGAGTATGCCCTGGATTTAGCTCAGTGGTGCAAGCTTGGATGTTTGGTTTTTTTCTTTTTTGATTACTAACTAGTGATTGCTTAGCTAACACAAATATAGACATTCAAAATATATTGACAATAATACCTGGATCTTTCTCCTGTTAAGAAGAAGGATTTGGGGTTTATTGTACACATGGCCAAATGTTGCACTGTAAAGCAGACAATGTATAAACAGGGGAAATAGAAAGATATATGCTGCAAACCCTCATATTTTCATGTCTGCAATCTATAAAACTGCATTCAGGCATTGTTGAAAAGTATGAAAATGAAAAGTTCTTTATATACTGGATGTAAAAGAAGTTTATAATACATCCTTGAATTATTTTTAAATTCTTTTGTTTTGATTACTTCACCATTTCTTAGACCCAAAATATTTTTTAGCTGAAGAGTCAAAATTACATATGTCATTTACTCCATAAAATTCATTATTTCTTTTCTTCATAGTATAATTATTAAGACAGTTGCAAAGAACATAACACAGAGGACAGAATGACCTCCCATAAAAATTGTAGAAGAAAAAGGATTAAAGTCTAGCAAAAATATAATGAATAAAGAAACATGTAGTTACTGGGACTGTGAGCAAATCTCTTGTTTAAAACAGAAAAAAGGTTAATGTCTAACTTGGGGGAAGTGGAATCGTCTGATAGCTCAATAGAGAACTGTCCCACCTGTATCTCAAGCTTCAAATAATATGAACTACCTAATATCCTAAATTGAAAACAAAACTCCTACTTTGTGGTTTTAGTGAGTGTAATGCTGGTTAACCTTTTTAAGCTGTTGCATAAGCTAAGTGCTCCTATTAAACCAGTGGAGAAAACATTTACATAGATGGTGGAAAGTACACAACATCACTTATTCCCTCAGCTGCTGGTGACCTCAGACTGCTTTCACATTTATAATTTTTTTTTAAGTGGCTGAATTAAGAAAATTAACAGAGCATTGCCAGTTCAGAGATCTTAAATGATACATTAAGGGACCAGTTAATGTGTGTTTGTGAAAAAAGAAACAAGTTAAAAGTGGTTACTAAGTGACCGTAATTTAACTCTACCACATGTCCTAGAATTTCTGTATCAATGAAGACAGCTACTAATGATGCCATCAAGATGCATCTATATTATGAAATCTGTGCAAAAAGCAGGAAGCAGTACAAGACCAGTATGGTCAGATATCACGAGTTTCCTTTGTCATCTCATGATACAAGCAATTGACAGTCAGTACACATTTATAAGGCAGAAAAAAAGCAGGTTATTTCAAAAATCAATTTCAAAAAGCAATTTACAAGACTACAAAGTGTTTATGTAAATTCATGAGTTTGCAAATTATGAATGGATCAAACTGAAAGTGACATACTATACATTTTATTGTTTAGTTTAGATGACAATTGACATTATTTACAATTTGAGAAACAATACTTAAATTGGAGCTTAATACAAGGTTACTTATGAATTGTAATTTACCACAGTTTTATCAGACATAAAATAATTCATAGAAACACGGATTTAAACTGATTATTAAAATGCTGTCTCATTTTATCAGATAAAAGTGGTATGGAGCAGAACAAAATTAGACAAAACATTAAACAGTTTCTCCACAGTGTATTTTTGACTAGTAATGCATACCAAAATTACTGAGTGAAGTACTATGTATGTCATATTGGCTGATATAACTTAATCTGTTAGTCTACCTCTTTGATTATTAAGGATGAAGAAAAGCTTATCCAGAGAAGACTTAAAATGTATCTGTGCTATCCTGTTGGCTTGGCCTTTTTTCTGAACTATCCTCTTTTTAACTGTCCACATTTGATGTATTGGTCACAGCCGGGCTCTAATCTAGGGTGAGCAAAGCAGTTCTCAAGACAGAATAGTTTAGTTATTAGTAAACATATTAGATATGTCTGAATTCTTTGCATTATTTCTGATGTGTTCTGTAAAGTAGAAAATGTGAATAAATCCAGAATTCCTATAACTAGTAATGAAAACCGTGGTCATGAAAAGCATGCAGTTATCTAAGATGTGACTTGAAACAGTGTTCCCTGAAGCTATATTTAGCATTCCCGGTTATTTGAGTGTACTCTAACTATATGTCTTCTTCATATTCTTATCAAGGAGCTCCAAAAAGAGCTCTTTTCTATCATGGAAAGACTTTCAGAACCAAGCAAAACAAATTGAATAAAAAATTAATGAAGTGCACATAAATTCATGAAGTTCAAGATTTGGAAGAAGACAGGCCTAAACCTGTCTTCCTGCAGTCACAGGAAAACGTCTTTGCCTTTGAGTTACCAGGTTTTTTCTTTACATAATGCTGTCCTGGACCTGACAAAAATGTCCTGTATGAAAGCTATGTGAAGATTGATATACTTGTCTTCCAAATCAGCTTGACTTTTAAAGGGAAAAAAAAAAATCCAAAATGGGACATTAAACCATATCAGACCTCTTATTAGAGGGTGAAAGATGAATGACTGAAACCAGAGTATTTTGGCACAAATCTTAATGCAAGATGCATCCTTGGGCTGTTAGAAGAGTTTGCTGCTTATTCTATAAACTCAGTGTCTGTTCTATGCATTCTTTTTGTAGGAATGGCTCCCTTCCAGGATGAGATTTATCTTAGAATCATAGAATGTTAAGGGGTCGGAATGGACCTTAAAGATCTATTTGTACCCATTACTCCTTGTCCTATTACTGGAGTTTATGACAGAGCCCTCTACAGCTTCCCTGTAGGCCCCTTCAGATATTGGAAGGTTGTTGTGAGGTCTCCACACAACCTTCTCTTCTCCAGGCTGAACAGCCCCAGCTTTCTCAGCCTGTCTTCATAAGGGATGTGCTCCAGTCCTCTTATCAACTTCATGACCCTCCTCTGGATTTGCTGCCACATTTTCATGCCATTTTTGTGGTGGGGACACCAAAGCTGGATGCAGTGCTCCAGGAGGTATCTCACAAGAGCAGAGTAGAGTGGAAGAATCACCTCCATCCTGCTGGCCGCACTCCTTTGAATGCAGCCCAGGATACAACTGGCCTTCTGAGCTGCAAGCGCACACTGCTGGCTCATCTCAAATTTTTCATCAACCATCACCTCCAAGTCTTTCCCCACAGGGATGCTCTCAATCACTCCTCTGCCTGGCCTGTAGCTATGTCTGGGAAAGCCACATCCCAGGTGTAGAACCTTGCACTTTGCTTGGTTGAACTTCATGAGGTTTGCATTTGCCCATCCCTCAAGTGTGTCAAGCCCCTCTGTATGGCATATCTTTCAGCTCTACATAAAAGAGTTCTGTAATCCCTAAGGCTTCAGAAAAGGTTTACGTGAGTTTGGATTTGGCTTAGGATACGTGATTGAATTCTTTGTATTTTTCTTTCTGTCTGAGAAAGACTTGGTCATTTATAATAAAAACAAAGATTGCAACAAATGGATGGAAAGATCAGTGATAGCTCTATTCCCATAATTCACTATTCTATAGAAATGTTACTATGAAGAACAGCGGGTTTTAACGTGGAGCTAGGATCTTTGGTGGTGTAAATCCACAACTCAATAGATTTATGCAAATATATACTATTTGAGCTTATAGCCCACAGACTACTAGAAAATATTTTCTGGCATGCAGATACCTCCATTTCACAGTTAAATTAACTTCGCAATTATCAGGATCGGATTTATTCCCTAAAAAGCCCTAATGATACCTTTTCTGCTTAGTTAAAGGAAACCACATCATATTAATTAAATGATAGTTATTTTTAAATGAAATTACCTTTCTTTATTGATGGTGGGAAGAGTCCTAATTTTGAGATACCAGTATAAGTTCCAGCTGTTCCAGAACTCAGAAAATAAGGAAATATATCAATGAAATATATCAATAAACATATATATGGACTATTGGAGCAATAAAACAAGTAATTAACATTTCTAACACCCTTTTTCACTCTGGCAGTTCAAGCTGTAAAAATGTACCTGATAAAACACTTTATTATTTCTGAAATGGTACATTTTCAAGTCCACATAAATGTAAAAAGAAAACCTCTTCTAGATAGAAGATTTGATTGTAAACCAGTAATTTGCCAATTTATGTTTAATAATACTAATGCTAAAATAATTTGTTTCATTTTTAACCAAAAGCCCCCAAGATAAATGTCTTTTGGTCAAAGCTTGACCTTGCAGTCTGAGCAGTTTTTAATTTTATTTTCTTCCTATAAGTGCAGTTTTTTTGTGAAAATAACATCTATTAATTATGACAATCTCAGTCATTGAATCATATGATGATTAAATAATTTTTGCAAACAGTACGTACGTTCAGCCAGCTTAATTGCTCATTTTTAAGTACAGTGTTATCAACTTATCCTTATTTTATTTGAATTAAAAAAAACTTATAAAATATTCTTTATTAGGTTCTAGTATTTTCAGTGATGCATTCTGGTATTTGTAGATTTCTCAGTCTGGTTGCTAGGTTCATGAGCGTACTTGAAAAAGAAGCGGTAGAACTAATAATGAAATAAGCAAGACAAAAATGTATGATGATACAGAGCTACAGATACATAGCTGTTTTAAATGTGAAACAGACACTAAACACTGTGGGATAGCTGGATTTCATGAAAGCCATCTAATTTAGTACAAAATTGCATCTCCTATCAAAGTGCAAAGATATTATCAATTTACCTTATTATTTTATAATGAGATGTTCTACGTTGAATTACTCTGTTAGCTGCAAATCTGAATATAATTAAAATTGTATTTTTGAACAGCAGTTTTATTTTAACTGTCTTGGCAGATTGCTTAGATAAACATTGAATTTTTGATTGTTCTATCTTTATCTACTTTTACCCCAGTGGATGAGAAAGCATGCTTTTTTTTTCCCATGACTCAATAAAAAGTCCAGTGTAGAACACTGTATATGATCAAGAGTGGCATTAGCAGCTTTAATAAAAAATCTAAGTCAGCACTGAGATGTACTGACTCTGTTCTGTAACACGGACATACCAAGAGCTCCGAAACAAAGTTTTGTGAGAATTGTGAAATGTACATCAATTTTTTCCCATGGCTTAGCAGTTCTAACATCCAGTTTTAGACCAGAAATTGCTCATTCTACTGCTTTGAAAGCAGTCTGGGCACAGCTGTGAGGGTAAACTTGTGTAGGAGCAAGGCACATCCTTTGGTCCAGAATACCATTTCACTGCTGGCACAGTGCCCAGACTGGTCTTGGTCTGTGCCTGCTAATACTCATCCAGATAACACTCAGCCATATTAAAGGATATCAAAAGCCAGGAACCACACTGAACAAGAATGATGAATGAAACCAGCCAGTACTTGCAGAGAGAGGTGAGATAGTCACTGGCAGAGCTTATCACTATAGGCGAAGCCTTCTCTGCTTCCCATCCAGTGACTATCTGTGGCAATAGAGCAACAGCACTAGCTGAACAGAGCGTGTATTTGGGAGCACGACTCAAGTCTCTAGTATATACAGATAACTAAAGAGGATGGGTAGACATAAAGTGTGAGATCCATGTCACCAAATAATTTCGCTTTAGTCATCATTTTGAAGCAGTGCCTGTAACACAACTATTTTTCCTGACCCATCAAAGAAAAGTGATAGGAGTTTTCAGGGTCATCTGAGCAATGTTCCTTTTTCCCCAGACAGGGCAAAAAACTTAGATGAGCTGGACTTTGTGCAGTATTTTCAGTAATAGATATAGAAAGGAGCGGTCTGCTTGCTTTTATGGCCTACCTCTGAGCACTGTTTGACTCTTTATAAATTATTAAACATTCATTCTCACTTCACTTCTGTGATTAAAGGCGATATCCTCAATTTACAGCAGTATAAGTGAGATACAGAAAGCTTAAATAGACTAGTCTCAAAGCCTACTAAAGACTGCTATTGATTTGAATGAGAATTAGATCAGGCCATTTGTGAATTTACTTCCTGAGAGAATGTGAAAATCCATCTAAATGTATTTATAGAACTCATACTGTAATCCAGGCATGTCCCTTAATTTCTGTCTTGCTATACTTTCCTGAAAAAGAATAATAATTTTTAAATGCCCTAAATGCCCTCCTACTTTTTGAAGAAATACATCATACATACATATATATATATATATATATGTATATGCATATGTATATGTACATATATATATGTATGTGTGTGTATATATATATATATGTAATAAAGCATACATTCCAAAGATGAGGTGCTCTGGAGCTGAGGATCGCATCACGGGAGAGAGGTAAGCTTTCCTACCCAGCAAGACCTCAGAACCAGAGCAGAGTGAGCCATCCCAAGGTCACCTCCCAAGCACTCCTCCCATAGTGGAGCACTCAAAGGCAGCTCTGACTCGCATGGGTGGGGCCAGCAGGGACCACCCCCACCCCCACCTGCACAAAAGCTGCCCTCAGGGAGCTTGTCCCTTGCAAATTGTGGGATGATATGGAAGGGTTAGAGGGACAGGTGCTAATGAGGGCCCTCTGCCACTGACTCTTTAATGTTCTGGCCACACCAGAGCATTTGTAGCCTTACAGAGATGAGCCAAGGACTCCTGAGGTAACAGAAGCCAACAGGGAAACACCAGGGAAATATCTCAAAGGAGTTATGGGGTGTTCCAGTAGGAAGGCAACACAGCCAAAAGCCCAGCTGAGGCGCCTTCACATAAATGCACACAGCATGGGCAACAACAAAGAGGAGCTGGAGGTCACCAAGTTAGAAAGTTATGCCTGCATCCTGGGCTGCATCAAAAGCAGCAGAGCCAGCAGGTTGAGGAAGGGGATACGGTGCCTCCACTCCACTCTTTTGTGACCCCCAAGGAAAACTGTGGGGTCCCCAGCACAGGAAGGACATTGACTTGATGGATGAGTCCAGAGGAGGGACACCAAGGTTATTAGAGGGATTGAGCACCTCTTCTATAAAGACTAAGAGAATTGGGCTTGTTCAGCCTGGAGAAGAGAATGCTTCAGGATGACCTAACTGTGGTCTTTCACTACCTGAAGGGAGGCTGCAAGAAAGATGGGGACATCTTTTTTACGTGGGCATGTATAGACAGGACAAAGGGGAATGGTTTTAAACTGAAGGAGAGTAGGTTTCATTTAGGTATTAAGAAGAAATTCTTTGCTGTGGGAGTGGTGAGGCATTGGAATAGGTTGCCCAGAGGAGTTGTGGGATGTCCCATTGCTGGAAATGTTCAAGGCCAGGTTGAATGGGACTTTGAGCAACCTGGTCTAGTGAAAAGTGTCCCTGCCCATGGCCGGGGGATTGGAACTAAATGATCTTTAAGGCCCCTTCCAACCCAAGCCATCCTCTCTGTTTCTATGACATTGGTGGGGGGGCAGGAAGAGGGCAGGATGCTTGGTTTAATTTGGGGGGGAAAAAATTGAAAATAAAAGCAGAAAAAATTTCATTTTGTGAGACAGTAATGCAACTGTGCTTAAAGTGGCTATTTTGTAATTTCAAATCAGATACACAATAGTGAAAGAAACTGATAAAATGAGAAGTTATGAAAAATCATGCAAGTCAACAAAAATTGAATTATATCTATGGAAAAAAATGCTGAAATGTATATTTTGATCATTCCTGTGGGTCAGATTAATATGTTAACAATAGTCCTTCTAAATACTGAATTAATAAGTTGCTCTGAAACAGTGAAAAAGAAAAAAAGGGTATTTATATCAATTTTATAGGAAATCTTTACGTCTTCATATAAATTGGAGCAGCTTCAAGATTGAGAGATCATTGCAAAGGCCTGAAGGCATCCCAGAGGAAAAGATGACAGATTTCTGTGTATGTTTTTAAGCCATAATTGTATAGAATCATAAAATGCATTTCTTAGGAATTATTTTTGGGAGATATAAGATCAGCTTTGATGTTTTTAACATTATGTGACCCAATTTAGTGGCACAGTTGACAAGTATTTTGGTGTCTCTGGAGACAGACGATTGCTAGAAAGAATGCTGAACTGAGCTCTGATGATTACTTGTATATGATTGTGCTGGCTTCAAATGCAAAAAATAGATCATATTTGTGTGAAATCTACTTCTGGTGAAAAATAGTTATTATAGAAATATTAGAAAGGTAGAATGATAGAAAAAATGGGTGTGAAAGCAACATCAGAGTGGATGGATTCTTTCAAGTCAGAGCAAGACTAAATAATTAATTATTGAGTGTATGGCTCAGAAGATTAGAATTCTTAATATGGTAGAAAGACTATTGCCTCCAGACATGATATACTTTTGGTGATTTATTTATAAATAGAATTATACCTTACTCTAATATCTTAGTGAAACTTTGTAAGATATTGTTATTATTTCATCTGTAATGTTTTAATCAAGTTAACGTCAATAGACCATTTCTATTTCAAACTAGAAGTCCAAAGAAATTCTTGCTTCACTAACAAGAATTCAGGTGTGATAAGGATCAGTCAGGAGCAGATTCTGATATTATTGTCGTACAGCTGAAAATCTCTGACCCTGTGTTTAGGTGTTGCTAACAGCATAGATAGAAGAAAGTACTGAGGGAATCAACCTGAGGACTGATGAAAACTTTCTATTACAGATACCATAAATTATTAATTATACATGTGCATTATAGTCACTTTCTTATCTCAAAGGCAGACATTTTTCATAACTGACTCTGTAAAGCTAAATTAGACCCACCATTATAAAAAGTTTCTTTTCTAAATTTTGGAGCTGATTTTGTAATAGTTTCCAGATAAGGAAATGCTATCCTTTCTGACCCATTAAACTTTCTGGAATTTTACTTGACAAGCGTTAACATGAGTTGAGGATATCAGTTGTTTTCATTCAAACATTAATGAATTTTTTATTAACTGAGGGCCTGAAATAGGTAAATTACACAAAAAAAAGGTGGAAAGCTAAAATATAATTGTGAAAAAGTCATGTTAATGGAAGAAACAACTTTGTGAGGTAATTTGTAATTAAAATTGAACTCTGCCATTGAAGGCAAAAAAAAAATCCTTGTAGTGGGTTGACTCTGGCTGGATGCCAGACACCCACCAAAGCCTCCCTATCACTCCCCTGCACAGCTGGACAGGGGAGAGAAAATATAGTGAATGGTTCATGAGTTGAGATAAGGACTGGACGAGATTACTCATCAAATAATGTCAAAGGCAAACCAGGCTAGAATTAGGGATGTTAATTGAATTTATTACTAATAAAATCAGAGCAGGATAATGACAAGTAAAATAAGACCTTAAGAACACCTTCCTCCCATCCCTGCGTCCTTTCCAGCTCTACCTCCTCCCCCAGCAGTGCAGGGAGATGGGAATGGGGGTTATGGTCAGTTCATCACAGCTTGTTTCTGGTGCTGCTCAGGGAGAGGAGTTCTTCCCTGCTTCAGTTTGGGGGCCCTCCTACAGGAAATAGTTCTCCATGAACTTCTCCAATGTGAGTCCATCTTCAAAAACTGCTGCAGCGTGGGTCACTCTTCCATGGGGTGCAGTTCTTCAAGGACAGGCTGCTCCAGTGTGAGCTTCTCTCTCCATGGGCCTCCCATGGGGTCATTGGCTCATCTCAAGCATCCACCTGCTCCAGTGTGAGTCTCCTCCACAGGCTGCAGGTGGATCTCTGCATCCCTGTAGTTGTCCATGGGCTGCAGGGGCACAGCTACCCAACCGTGGCCCTCACCACAGTCTGCAGGGGAATCTCAGTTCCAGCACCTGGAGCACCTCCTACCTCTGCTTCTGCACTGACCTTGGTGTCTGCAGAGCTGTTCCTGCTCCTCTCTGGCTGCAATTGCGTAAGTGAAATAACTTTTTTGTTTTCCTCCTTCTCCTTCATCTTGTTATCACAGAGGCATTGCCACCATTTCTAGTTGGCTCAGCTTTGGCCGGGGCACATTTTTCTTGAAGCCATCTGGCATCGGCTTTGCTGGACATGGAGGAAGCTTCTGGCAGCTTCTTACAGAAGCCACCCCTGTAGTCCCCTCCACTACTGAAACCTGACTGCATAAACCCACTTCAACCCCGCAATGTCAAAATAGTACAAATACAGTATTTTTAATGAGAAAAAAACCTACAGCTTTGTAGTTTTAGACCACCATGTCTAAAACATATTTAACATGTTTTATTCTATGTCATTCCTAAGATCTTGCTAGGGAATCAGGCTGTTGTAAAATTTGTAGTCACTTACTGCATCTTTTCAGCATGTGGAAAGTTATCCACAGTCTTAGCTAAATTTAGGGATACATAAAGAAAACTCTTTCATTAGGAATTATCTCCTGCATTTAACAGGTTAGTAAGCAGCTCTTCCCTCCCACAGATGGATTTTTGATACCTTTGATAAGAAATTTATCTCTTACTATGTCAGATTTTAAAAATAATCAATAAGATTATTTCAGTTCTAATAAAGCAAAATATATTTATTTTTCATACTGTATGAACCTAAAACTTTGGAAAAATACATAACACAAATGTCTGAAAAGTATTTATAGCTTGTTGCTGACACCTGAAATTGTTCTGAACCAGAACAGATGACACCATAAAAAGTTTTATATAACTTCAAGTTACTACAATATGAGTAATCTGTTTTGCATGTAACATGGGTGAAACACTCAATCTCTGTTTGCTATTTTCCTTTATCTCTAAGCCTGGCCTGTTTTTCTATCATAATAAACATAAACTAAGGCGATCTAAGGCTAAAGGTGCTGCAAAGTGCCTAAAAAAGGTTCTCTTTCTTCAAAAAAAGAGTTATGCATGTTTCACTCCAAGCTGCCCCCTTTAAACGATATTTTTCATTAGTATGTTAATTTTTTGCTAGGAAAAAAAGTACATCTGAGCACCACAAAGACTGGGGTTTTTTTGGTGATGTACCAACCTAATGATTGGTAGGCTATAACACTGGGGCAGGGGAGAAATGCTTTCTTATCCTGCTCTAGCTTTCTGATTGATCACTGGGAAGACATGCTCCTCTGAAAGATTCATTTTCAAAATCTTCAGTATATTGATTACCACTTTGTTAAGCAGTCTTTCTGATAAAGTGATTGATTTAAAGAACAAAATATATCGAGTGTTTATTCAGTTTGCAAAAGAACTGAAAATGCCCAATACTTTCTTGACAGTCTTATCCTGGAATAATTTATTTACAAGGTGTAATCATTTGAATATATCAATAGTTAAATGAAGGTGAGAAGAAATATTGTTAAATTTTCTAACTATTGTTTTCCAGAAACCTTTGCTACAGAGTATTCCTCATTTAAACAGAGGGCATGTTTTATTCATTAAAATACATTTAAAAATGCATTACATTGGGTTTATATAATGACAAAATTAAGCATGACTGTTTAATAGAATTACTCCTCTTCCTGAATTTTAGGGATGCTTACAAAGCTCTAACATAAACTGCTCCACAAGGTTGAAGGAAAAGGTTATGTACACAGTGGCAATTTTGGTATAATTATGACAGTGCTCTGAAAAAATGGCAAATCCTTGGCTACACTTGAGTATATAGAACTAGAGCAGCAGTGGAAGTCTAAACCCACTGAAGACTGGGTTTTCTGAAGACTTCACCCCTTCATCCTCAGAGTCCGCAACTGCGGGCAGCTGTGTATTTACTGTTTTTTCAGTCTATGCTGTTCTGCACAGCCCTGTGAACACAACCATGGGGGAACAGTGCTTTGCTTTGCAAACCTCCATGAGTTTATGTAGCCTTAGAAAACAATCCTTCAGCCTGAGTGCATTGTCGCAGTTCTCTGGCATCCATAAGTCATTCAGTGGATGTAGTTCAAAGAAGGTAGAAATTGTCCCACACTTACCACTCACCCTCTGGAATACACTGGTTGTATTTTTCATTACCAGGCCAGATGGTAACTATGCATACTTCATTTCTTTCAGAACCTATTTCAGCCCTCAATTTCTGTAGGTATTGTTGTGCTCTGTTTAACATAATAGAAAAGAATAGATGTATTTTAAAAATCTGGTTATTTCACAGTAGAACCTCGTCATAAAAGTAATATTTTTTTATTATGGATGTATTTTATGGTGTGATAGTCAGTCATAAAATGTGCTTTAAATTAGGAATTTATAGCTGAAATGTTGATGCTATTTCTTTTTAGACAAATTATGTATAAGAAAATATGTTATTAGCAAATGAATGCTCTAGACTGTTTACACAAATTTTTTCAATGTCTGGGCCACACTGTCATTTAAAATTCTTCTAACTAGGCCATATTACATCCTGCTAATCATTGCTCAAATTGTAAATGGGTAGGAAAGCAATCAGATATTGTTCTGGAAAGAAATGCAGAAATTGCTTAAAGGTAAAGTGAAATTAGGAAAAAGTTGAGTGCGTTCTTACCTGCTTTTTAATGCTGTTTTATGAAGGGAAATAAGGAATAGCATCTTTGCATCAGCTTCTCAGCTTTTTATAGGCATCCACTCATGACTGATGTGGAATCTACAGCAGAAGTTCTATTTTTGTACTAGCTTTGTCCTTGGTGGGTAACACACAGGGTAGGTTTTTAGGTTGATTTCAGTCCTGAGGGTAGGAGCATACCAGGTATGCCTGTGGTGGCTGCAGTTCATTAGGCTGCCTGACTAAATCAAGCAAATCAAGTTAAACTCAAAGATCTGGCAGAAATGTGTGAGTTATAGTTGGGCTGGAACACCCAAGGCAGTAAAAGGTAGATTGGGGACAACAAAATGTTGGAAAAAAAGGAAGAAGAGGGTAGAGAGACTGAGTTGCATGTGAACAGGTTGCTGGTCAGTGTGCTTTCCTCCGACTGTGCCTTGTGCTTGATCACTGTAGTCTGTCCTACAGTCTGAATCAATACTGTATATAATGTTTCCTGTGTCAGTGTGCTCTCTACTTGGAGCCTCTGTGCAAGCACAAATGTGAAGCCAAACTAGCAGGTGAGTAGGGTAACAAATCTGAGTGCCAGAATCTGCACTGAGAAGTCATCAGCTCAATGGGTGTGATAGTTTTGGCTGGGATAGAGTTAATTTTCTTCATAGTATCTGATATGGGGCCACGATTTGGATTTTGGATTTGTGCTGAAAGCAGTGTTGATAACCCAAAGATATTTTTGTCATTTAGATATTTTCACTGCTGAGCAATGCTTGCACAAAGTCAAGGCCTTTTCTGTTCCTCATACCACCCAATCAATCAGAAGGCTGGTGGGAGGGAACACAAGGTTTGGAGGGGACACAGCCAGAACAGCTGACCCCAATGGATCAAAGAGATAACCTATACCATATGGCATCATGCTCAGCATATAAAACTGGGAGAAGGAAAAGGAAGCAAAGGACATTTGGAGTGATGGTGTTGGTCTTTCTAAGTCACTGCTATGAGTGATAGAGTCCTGCTTTCCTAGAGATGGCTGAACAGCTGCCTGCCCATTGGAAGTGGTGAAAGAATTCCTTGTTTTGCTTAGCTTGCATGTGCAGCCATACCTTTTAAAATGTTTCATTTGTTTGCTTGCTTTGTCTTTATACTGATTTTATCTCAACCCACAAGTTTTCTCACTTTTACCCTTTCAGTTGTCTTTCCCGATTCTATCAGGGGGGAATGAGTTAGTGGCTGTGTGGAGCAGTGTCTGAAAGTCCGAATAGTTCAACTGTCTGTAGGTAGCTGCCAAAGAGGGCAGGGGAGATGCACCTGTGCCCACCTTGGCATGTCTGCAGGACCTTCTCTAGCAAAGTCAGTATCAGTTTGTTTTGACTGTGCTACTGTTAAGTGTCTCCACGTGATAGTTTTAAGATCTTGTTCGCTAAACAATTTAATACTTTTCAGGTAGGCTGAGCTGTCTGTAGCCATCTTTATTAACTAAAGCCTTCTCTTTAATGGATTAAACAGAGTGATTTTTCCAGTTAATTATATGTGATCATAAACCCTCGATTTGAAATTCACAGGTGATTCTGCTTTTCAGTCACGGTAACTGACTACTGTGTATAGTAAGGTATGATTTTGGTTTTATATTGTTCCAGTGTGAGAATATTTGTGAGATTTCTTCCTCCTTCTTGCATGAGGCATATTTTACCTAAATAGGAACAATGATGCAGTCAGTCTCCTTCATTAGGCTGCATATTTTCATGAATCATAGAGGCCTGACAATTTGCCAAAAAAATGTAGCTGAACTTGGTAAATTACTTGGAAAAAAAAAGATTGAATGTGCACAAATAGATAACATGCTCGCATAAGTCTCAGTTCCTGAGAAAATCAAGATAAAATTACTTAATGGGACATTCTCATTTTTACTCTACCCCTGTTATTCACTTCCTATCGACAGAATCAACTTTTAGGCATAAAACCGGAATAGCACTTTCAGAATAGCTCCATGATACTTGTTCTTTCATAAGAAGCATGTGACAAACCCTTGCCTGCTCATTACACACCACGCTAGGGAATGTTTTCAAGATTAATTTTTTGTATTTATTTATGGTGGGCTTTTTTTTTGAATTCACAGGTTACTTAAACTTCTCAGTGCTAATTTTTAAATCTTCAGATTTGAGTGCTGGAATTCCAACACTTTGATTAAAAAATGGTCTTAATTTACAAGGTAATGAGTTCCACTGAAGTCAGTGGAAATGCTTGTTACTCACTGCTTCTAAAAGCCTACCACTTTAATGCAAATGTTTAAATTATTAGGAGAGACAGGATTCTTAAAAATACCTAAGGGATAAAGTGAAAATTTCATTGAAAGTTTCTGAACCTGGTAAATTAGTCTCCTTTGAAATTCTCACTTTCAGTAATCTTTTTAAAGTGAAGAATCTACCATTTCAAGATTTTTGGAAATGATTTCTTTCCACCTAAAGGAACATGATAAAAAAGAGGTGGGAAAAAGTTACAAGAAAAATAAATACTATGATGGTGAAATACATAAACATTTAGTCATAAAACTATTACAAAACTAATCGGTTTTGTAATTACTGATAAGATTAAAAAAAATGAACTCTCTTTAAGGAAATTCTACATAGAATTTTAATTTTCTACACAGCTTTTAACCCTCCTGAGTCTGAAGAGGGAATTTAGTCCATGTCTGTACATTTCTGAGAGGATTCTGTAACCTCTAGATAAGGCTCCTCTATTTGGGGTTAATGTCATCACCACTGTTCTGAAAAACACATGATTATCTCTATATTTTGAAAAGTACCTGATCCTATTGGGGCGAATCATGGACAATCTGAAACCAGGGTCCTCAGAGCATGCAGGAATTATTCCTCCTAATTCCTGTGCCTTGTTAAGGCAGTAAATAGTCTGTCCAAGCATTGTGTTTCTGGAATTGTGCAGAAAGTTAGTCTGAAGGAATTTTTAAAGGGTTCATTCAAATTTGTACCAACTGAAGTGCTGGCTGAATAGCAGAAGCACAAGTAAGACTAAATGCGGAGGGAAAAAGGAAAGGGCAAAAAGAAAGGACTGAATCATGTTCTTGGGTACTTTGGTTCTGCTCAAATTCTTCTTTATTTATTTATATCTTCTCATTATACTTCTTCCAACTGTTTCTTTAAGGATGGATTTGGGGTCTTTGTTTCAGAGACCCAATTATTTAAAATCTTGTTAATATTTAAAGGAAATTTTGTCTCAATGATAATAATTTCAGCCTGGCCCACTAACAGCAATTAAAAGTCCTGTCGTTACAAGGGCTGTCTGTGTAAAAATTACTTGTAGTACTAGCACATTTTCTAATCAGACTTATCAGTTTTCAAATTAACAGCATTAAAACAACAGCCAAGAACTGAACAGAGACAGAATTTAAATAACTTTTTCTCCTTCCTTGACTTGGCTTAGACACAGTTATACTGAATACGCTTGTATTAATACCAGCTATTCTGTGTCAGAAGCTTCCATTTTCTAAAGCTGTTAACAGGAGATTTCCAACTACAGCCAGCTTGTACAATAATTCTTTATTTTTTAAAAAAGAAAACATATTAAAAGAAACCCCTAGAACACTCTGGAAAATAGAATAGTTAGAGTAATTTACTGTTCTCTGATGTTCAACAGCTGCATCACATAAAGCATTCCTCATCCCACTGGCAGAGGAATAACCATGAGTTGTTCAATCAAGAAAGGTCATTCTCACCTTTCAGGAACACATTCTGCTAAATTGCTAGTGGTAATGATTGGCTCTAAATGAAACCTCTTAACAGACTTAAGACATTTTGTAATTTTTAAAATATAATAATTTTCAGTTTACTGGATTTTAAGTTTAATAGATTTGAAATACTCCCAAAAAAACTATTCCTATATGAGCAACAGTCTTCTGGGGGAATAAAAAAGAAAAAAGATAAAAATAATATTCAATTTACAAGGCTTAAAATATGTGCATTAAATTATTAGTGAAAAAAAAACAACTTCTGAATGCTTGTGTGTGCACATTTGTACACAATTCTTTGGCATTCATAGTGCATTACTGAACCTCACCTGACAAGCGAATATTCATGTGTTCATTCTCATGCTGTGTAAGTCCTTTGGAAAATAAAATTTCATTTTGCCAGAAACAAATGACACTCCGGTGTCAACCCACAAGTTAACATGATGAGATAGATCATGCAAGTGTGATTGTCATGGTGAATTTAGGGTGGCATGGCTGAGACCAGGCAGTACCATTCAGTGTCATAAAATCTAACATTCATGGATATAGAGGCTGGATAGCGATTTCTAGACAAAGATTTATGTTCTACAACATAAACACAATTCTACAGGCTGTTGGATGCCCATGAGTGTGTTCCCACTCTTTATACATTTATTGCTTTTTAGCTTTGATTGTCATTGTAAAAAGTCAACAGCCTCATTCATTCAAAGCAACCCCAGACCAATCTCTCTGACCTTCTCCATATCTGAAGCCAGTTGGGCATTACCTGGGTTACTATACTCTTCTGGCTTCCTACTCCAAATAATTTACAAGGATATAAAAGTGGCTCTGGACTTCACTGTCCTCAGTGTTACAGTGCCCAATTATAGTTTGGGCACTATAACTATAGTTATAATCCTGATAATTTAGGCAAATCTTCCATATAGACTGTTCTGCTTTCTTATTCCAGCATCAGATAGAGTTGGGCAGATAAAGTCCAGATTTTTTTTATTCGAGTTATGTTTTTACATGAGCATCACTTTGTGGTATCAAAAGCTAGAAATTCTCTAGTTGACAACTTAAAGGCAGTAGATCCCCATCCCCAGGCCCCCCTTTCCCAAATTCCTGAGGAACTGAAATAACCCTAACCTTGCTAGATAAAGCATTGTAGAACAGTACTTGTTTGTGCCTAGAAATGAGCAGGTTATGATTCCCTTATTTTCTCCTGTAAATCAGTACCTGTGCAAGGATGATCATATTCAGAGACAAATCAACATGTTTCCAAGAGGTTGAGTTGATTTAGAACTGTAAACTAGCACAGAAAGTTTTTGCAGTTTAGCTCAAAAGCATAAACAGAAAAGGTGAGGAGCCAGTATTCCTGCATGCCATAAGAGTGACTTGACTAAAACATAGATGAAAAGTAGTTGTTCAATTCCCTTCTTAATTCAAAGTGTGTCATATCTGATCCAGTCTTTGCATAGGAATCTTCGCATACTCATGCCAGAGTTTAGTGCACTGACTGCTTAATCAAAGTTAGTCTACATTTAATTTGCTTTATTTGGATCATTAATAATCACATCTTGACTGAAGGGTAATTCTCCATCTCTGCTTAAGACTGATACCTTGTTGAAATAATTTGTAGTCAAGTGAGTAAAAAAGGATCCCAAAAAGAAAGGAATAAATATGTCTTTCAACTTTCTAAAGCTAAGATTGGAATTCAGCATTGGCTTGCTACTCCATTGGTAGCCAATTGCATTGGCCCAATTCTTTGGGCCAATTGCAGAATTTGGTTCCAGCAGATCCTCCTACAGTTATTGTGGCTTGAAAGCATTAAAATATTCTGATGACAGGTTACTTTTGGTGTATGATTAGCATGCAATTTTTGTGAATCACTCTTCATGACTTCATCCTTCTCAAATGTCATATAAGAAGTCTAAGTATATAAATTTTGTGTCTGAATCACACTCCTGGTACCAGGTAACTAGTTTTTTAGACATTTTGGTGTCTACATTAGAAATATCTAAGTAGGGTTTCTGTATCTCATATAAATACTTAATTCAAAGATTTAGTCATAAATTACAGCCCTAAAAGTTCAAGTATGTACTCTGCTAAATCCAAAAGCTCCTATGAAAGATGTTTAGAAACAGTCCGAGTATTCAAGTTTCTGAAGATTCTGTATTGAATACAAAACCAATTGCAAAAGTCATTGCTTAATATTTCACAAAGGCTCTCTAGCACCTACTTCAAAGGCTTGAGTCATAAAAAAGTACAAAAAAGGTCACACTTATTCACAAATCTATTTAATTTTGTGAATTACCGGTCGACACCTACCAAAGCACGAGACAGCTTTGCAACAAATTAAAAACTGTATTGCCAGTTTATCAAATTCAGGAATTAAATATATTCCAATAGTTTGCCCAAACTGACCCACCAAAAACTAATCACAAACACAAAGCGCATAATTGCGCATTTACCGTTTTTACCAGAGAATAATAGCATAGACTGCTGAATGCACTACTAGCTCTTCATTTCTGTGGGAAACCAGTGTTACAAACAGCTCGCTTGTGTACACAGAGCTTTGAAGTTCACAGAATCTTTTGAGCATGTAATTGGTAGAGTTCAGTGATTCACAGCTTTCTAATTCTGTTGGTATTCTGGCAAGTTATTAGCCAGCTGCTGTTCACTGAAGCAGCTGTTATGAACCATGCATAAAATTGCCAAGGTTACAGTTAGTATAAAGAAAGCTCTATCCCTCTCCTGTCAGGATTTGTAACAAAACTTCTACTGACGTCATCAGAAGAATCAACTTCAGAAACTGGGTATTACTCAACCTTATCCCCCATTAGTTTGTGTTTTTTCTTCTTTCATTTTCTCAACTTTCTTCAATCTTTCTTGTCATCTTAATGCAGTTTGTATTTGATTTGCCAGCTCTTAACTTCTAGTTGTCTTTCATGCTGATTACTGCACCTGAAAACCTCCTTCAGTTAGTGTTTTTCACCTCTTCACTTGTGTTTCTTTTACTTTTTCTGACATAAAACTGCATAAATACTAGGAGCCATTTTTTTTCTGCTTTCTACAATGATTATTCTAAATGTTTCAAAAGCAATTATAGAATAAGCCACAGATTAATAGTTTAGAATAATATGTTGAAGCCCAGATAGTGGTACCTGCTTGAGGCAGGAAATGAGATTTATCTTTAGTAGATTTGTTCTTTGTAAGTCCCAGTGTGTGATTCTACATCCACTGGATAGTGTATGGCTGGGATTGGAAAAAGAAGCAGTATCATTTCACTAAAATCTGACATGATCACTCAAATAAATGGCTAATACTCACTATAAAAGCATATTGGAAAATGACAATGTTTGAGATAGATAGCAAGAGCTGAATTTTAGAATTGGAACATTAAAAATTTAAGCCAACCACATTTTACCTGAATTTTTTTTTTCTTTTATCATCACTTACTATTCTTTTTATATTCTTATAGCTTAACAATACAGTAATAGAATATGAATTTGAATTATAAGTAAATTTAAGTTAAAAAAAATATGCATTTTTCTGGATCTAGGACTTGCCTAAACATGGATTCATTTGATTTACAACTACGTACATAGTTGCTGTCTAAAGACTGAAAATATTTCCCCTAAACCCACTGCATTGATTCAGCTGAATTAACTAAGGATTGAATTTGCTTCTGCAGTCTTTTTGGATAAAGAATATGAATGAATATTGGGGACCTACCACTAGGCTATTAAGCACCCTTACAGCACTGTAATATATTGACATGCTTTGTAATCCTGTGTTATTTTTAATCTTCTTATTGTTGCTATTTAATTATTTCTAATTTTTAATTGACAAAACCAGGACAGTCCCTTGCATAAAGTATCTTGCTGCTTTTTTCCTTTCTATGTTTATATTTTCAATAGGCAACTATTCAGATACCTAATTCGACATTTGCACATAACTAGATATGATCAGTTTACATACTAATTCCATTCAAATGTCAGGTGTGCTATTGTGTTTGTCTTTTACATAGGCAATTTAGAAAATCATAAAATTAATACATGCTGCTTATAATGTCACAAAATGGCCTTCTGCTAGGTATTCTCAGTCACAGTACAGAAATGATCTAGCTCTTGCAGTCTTGGATGAATGAGACAGAATAACCACGACCTCTTTGTATCTGATCATTTTGATGCTAAATGTGCAAAAGAAATTTAATCGTAATACATTATAAATTAAACTTTGAAGAAGTAATAAATTTATGTTCCAAAAATCATTATGATAATTCAGTATGAGACGATATAAAGTCAAATGTTATTCTCAGATGAAGTAAAGGCAAAAACTCTACACATAATGAACCTTTGATTTCAAATGTAGATTATGTAAAATATTTGGTAGAATAGAAGATGAATGTTTTGTGTTTGGAGTGAAATCTAAAGAAGGAATAAGAATATGCAGAGAGGTTGACGGCAGCCAAAATTTACAGAAGCCATTTGAAATACTAACATATTGGTTTCTTTGGAGTCAGAAACAGTAGCATGTCTTTTATAAACTTATTGGAGGATCCTGTTGCACAATTCTTGGTAGTAGGCATATATTGAAAATTACCTGAAAACTACCAATAATGAAGTAGAAATATGGTGTTGCTCTTCCAGTCTTCCACACTTTATCACTAGTAATGAAAGATCTCTAAAAAAGCATTTTACTTAAACGTTGATTTTGCTTTCTGTATAGTAGATTTAATTATAAAACTATGAATAATTTAAAATATTGTATTTTAACTGAAAATCACATAGATACAATTTCTAGTGGCAGTTAAAAATTTAGTTATATAACTTGTTTTTGAAAGCATCTGATTGCCAAAAAACTACTTTGGCAATTGCTATGAAATTTTTATCATGAATGAGTAACATAAAATATTTATTTAGATAAACTACAGATTGTTATTTCCTTTTAGTATTCTAAAATAAAAGTCATACAACCAATATTTATTTATTGCTTAAAAGTAGTATGAAAAGTTTCCTCAAGCAGTGAATATAATGACTCAATTAAGATGGAAATAAGCATTTTTTTTCTGGCTTTTTAAAGCTATAAAATCAATATGCCAACTTATTAAATGCACAGTAAGAGCTAGCCATTTTCATTGCTAACTTCCTTACGTTTTTCTTCAATAGTGAAAGCAGTTGTGTATGTTGTACTCTTAAAAGTACAGAATAATGGAATCATAGAATCTAGAATCACAGAATGATTTCAGTTGGAAGGGGTCATAAAGATCATTTAGTTCCTGTCATGGTCAAGGACACCTTCTACTAGGCCAGGTTGCTCCAAGTCCCGTCCAATCTGGCCTTGAACGCTTCCAGGCATAGGGCATCCACAACTTCTCTGGGCAACTGGTCCAGCGTCTCAACACTCTCTTAATAAAAAGCTCTTATGTCCAATCTAAGTAGAGCCTCTTTCAGTTTAAAGTCATTCCACCTTTTTCTGTCACTACAGGCATTGTTAAAAAGTCTTTTTCTGTTTTACTTACAAATCCCCTTCTGTACACTGAAAGGATGTCTGGTCAGAAGTACCCAAGGTTATCCTTTTTACTATTTTCAAAAATTGATGTGGTATTCCTTTTCTGCAGTCATTGGGATCTTTGCCTCACTTCTCAAATACGACGGAGAGAGGGTTAGCAACTACATCAGTCAACTGCATCAGTCCTCTGCCTTCCTTGTCTGATCTCTTACACATGATAATCAAGAGGTCTTGCACTCTAAGATTTCCTTAAAGAACTGTCAATTTTGTTCATTTTCTTTGTCCCTGAGGGCAGTTTCCCAGGGGGTCCTTTTTCATAGCGATTGTTTGCAGTACTCCAGCTCTGTGATTCATCCCACCAGGTTTCAGTACTAGTGATTAGATCCTAGCTTTCTAGATGCACAGTGGCTTCCATCTTCTCCTGGTTTTTTGCTTATTGTACTTCATTGGTGCAGTCATTTCAGTTGGGCTATTGACTGTGTCACCATTTTAGAGGAATACGACCTAATTCCTTTGAGGCATTTCACAGGTGTTTCTAGGGTGGTTCCTAACATACCAGCATTCCCTGGTTCTTTCTTTACTCAAAACTGTACTCCCTTCTCCTGGTAAGTCTCGTTTAAAGCTGTCTTTATAAGCCTGGCTGACTTGGTGAAGACTTTCTTGCCTGACCAGTACACTACTGCTTCCTACATTTTTGAAGTACAGCACAGTAATTCATTATCCTTAATTTCTCTTTATAGCACAATGTTAAAGGGTTCTGAATATATTTTCCCTACACACTGATAAAAATGAACTTCACAGAACATTTATTCTATTTGCCAGATGGCCAGTTGCATCCATCTATGAAAGGCATGAACTCCTTTATCGGGAAAAGTTTTGTTGACTAGTTTTAAACTCATAGCTTCATTTGTGATGGTGTTGTTCTCATTGTTTGGTTTTCCATGTTGAACAACAGAGGAAAGATGCACTATAACTAGATACTGTAAAACTTCTATAGGCATTGACAACTACAGGTTTGTATAGATGCAACTAAAGGGTTTTTTTTTTATTATTTCAATTTATATGACTAAGAGATCTTTATGGAAAAAATATACACCATTCAGTTGATTTAATTTACAAATTCAACATAATCTCTTATTGTGTACTGATGTATTACTAGTAGGCAGCACAAGGCCAAGAATATAGAGGTGGAGAGCCTGTCTGAGCATGGTCAGGTGCTCCACTCTGTTATCTCTTGATTAGTACATTGACATCAGATCTTAATACATTCACAGTGAATCACAAGTGCTTTGGCTACCACAGGGTATAAAAAGTTATGCAATAAAACATGACAATTGCACAAAATACTTTGTAGTAAATATTAGCAAATAAAGTGCAGATTCTTTGACTAATAACATAATTATTTTTCTGTCAGTTATTTGAGTGCTTTGTGAAACAAGATTTCATAATTTGAATAAACTACCCTTTTCATAGATTTTCTGTTATTAAGTATGTTGTAGTTAATCTCCGTCATGTACAGTAATACTATAATTAGGATATTTGACACTACTGGCTGGAATGTTAATCAAGAGTATTTTGAAAAAAAAAGAGGTTGTATAGAACATTTCCTTTGATTTCTTTTTTTTAAATTTTTCGTGCAAGGAAAGTGAATCCCATTAGATGAAGTATTCATAACTGCTGAAAAGAATATTCAATCAGTTGAAATATTTTAATCTAAATTAATGTATATATTCATTCTCTGCTTGAATGGAAGGTAATTTTAGCTTAACTGAACACAGACATGTAGATATTAAAAAATTACTTTATTTTCAGATATTTCAACATAAATGCAAATGTATGTTTATTCAGTACACAAGTTAAGGCTAATGTTTCATATTTTCAAATCAAAACTTCTTACCTTCGTTACTAAACTTCTAATGCATTCACCTGTAGGCTCTTCATCTGCAACAGTGCTGATAATTTATGTTCCGTGCCTATCTTAAAGTCTTGAAATTAGCACATGTTCTGCTAGATGATCCAAAAAAAAACCAGATCCAGAGTGACAGATAGATGGCCTTGATGCTGTGCAAATGCTGTTCAACAAGAGCTAAAACCAGCATTGTTTTGGTTAAAGATCTAAAACACAGCAGCATACAAGCTGCTATTTAGAAGATTTATCTCCATCCCAGCTGAATCCATTGCACATGTGTGGGCTATCTTCTAAATAAAATGTAAATCCCCTTTCAGTACCAGTAAGTGATGACAACTTACACCAAGAATTTTTGCCTGAACAGGACTTAAAAGACTCAAATATTATACAACAGGGAAGGAATAAATAACTGCAGTTATAAGGTAATTTCTAACAATCCTTCTGTAACAATCTTTTAAAACAAAACGAAAAAAAACCCTACTCTGGCCAATGTAGGTAAAAGTTTAATGGCCTAGGGTCCAGATCATATTCTGAAATTTTAACTCACAGTTGCAAAAGTTGAGGCACCTGCCCAGAGGCTGCAAATGTTAATTGGCCTCCTGTTTGAAAGTTTGATATTGCAAATAGCTGAATAACCTAGAAGCAGACATCAAAAGTTAAAGCATTCCAGCTGAGTAGTGGACATTTTCTGTGGATATCTGCAAATGTCCAGTTTTCATGCTTGACAATGTCATTGTTAAATCTCAACCAGATGGAATTTGCTTTTTCTTGGGTCCAGATGGGTACTGACACATAGCAGTAAAGGGAGGGAGTTTCATGTATGTGGGATGATTGCAGAAATGAAACCAACCTTCTGTTGTTTAATCTGTGCTACCAATCTTCAATAAAACAGTACTTTTAATTCCATTTTAATGGCTCTTCTGTACACCTACTCTGGTGTCAGGTACTTCTGTGGTATCCGTTTTGAGCACAGATCATAAAGGAAATGCAAACATGGAACAGAATTTTGATTATTATTTCAAGGTCTCCTAAAGGTCGTTACACAGTGGCTTTTATGCTTTTCTCTTTCCCTTGTGTCATAGCTTAACCCCACCTGGCAACTAAGCACTACACAGCCACCTGCTCACTCTCCCCCAATGCAATAGGGAGAAACAGAAAGGTAAAAGTGAGAAAAGTCAGGTACTGAGATAAGAGCAGTTTAAAAAATAAAATAAAACAATAAAGTAAAACAATGAAGCTGATGAAGGTTCTAGAAAACATGTCCCATGAGGAGCAGCTGAGGGAACTGGGGTTGTTTAGTCTGGAGAAGAGAAGGCTCACTGATCTCTATAATCACCTCAAAGGGGTTGTAGTGGGGTGAGGGTCAGTCTCTTCTGACATGTCTCAAGTGAAAGGAGAAGAGGAAATAGCCTTAAGATGTGCCAGGGGAGGTTCAGATTATATATTAGAAAAAAAAAAATAATTCACTGAAAGAGTAGTCAGACACTTGAATAAGTTGCCCAGGGAGGTGGTAGAGTCACCTTCTCTGGAAGTGTTCAAGAGGTGTCTAGATGTGGCACTTGGGCATATGGTTTAGGGGTGATTATGATGGTGCTAGATTAACAGTTGGACTAGGTGATCTTGAATGTCTCTTCCAGCATTGATGATTCTGTAATTCTGTGTCAATAATAATAATTTTTAATGAGAAGGAAAATGCCAAAGAGAGAGAAATAAAATCCAAGATAGACAAGTGATGGAAATGAAAACAATTGCTCACTACCAAGCAACTGATGCCAAGTCAGTCCCCAAGCAGTGAAACTAACACCAACCTCCCCCCTAGTTTTATTGCTGAGCATGATGTCATAATAGTATGGAAAATCCCTTTGGTCAGTTGGAGTCAGCCATTGCAGCCTTGTCTCCTCCCATCTTAGAATAAAAGGGTCATTAAAGTTGGAAAACACCTCTAAGATCATCAAATCCAAGTATTAACCCATCATTGGCATGTTTACCACTAGACCATGCCCCTAAACACCATGGCCTTGTCAAACTTCATAAAATTGGCCTCTGCCCATCAATCCAGCCTGTCCAGATCCCTCTGCAGAGCACTTCTTCTGCAGCCCTAGCCTACTTGCTGGTAGGATGGCGTGAGAAGCAGAAGCTGTGCAAGCACTGCTCAAGAATAACAAAACCATCCCTGAATTATCTGTTTCAACACAATTCCAAAACACAGCCCCATACCAGCTACAATGAAAAAAATGAACTAACTCTATTCTAGCTAAAACCTGCATACATTGAAAGATCTTTCACATTATCCTGTAAGCACTCCACTTTTTCCTATCACAGGTAAATATGGTAAAAGCATTCCACAGCCATTTGGTGATAGATTAATTCTCCAAGGTCCTTTTTATCTCAGCAGCTTCCGTAGCTGGTGAATAAGAGCAAAAGTTGGCTTTTTTTTTTTGTAGTGGTCTAAATGTAAATTGGTTTTCACTTTTCCAACATTGGTCAGGTTATAATGCCTTAGCGGACAAAACTGACAGACAACAATAGGAATTTTTAAAAATTCTTAGACTTGTGAGGCTTAGGTCAGTTTAGGGCAAGCACAAGAAAAGAAAAACTTATTCTAGGAAATAAGTAAGTTTTATAATAGCACCTGAATATTGCATGTGGGCAGTGACGAACAAGATAACTGTGATTTATAATAATTATGCCAAATGGCCAAAATATACAATTATTTTCCTAAATATGAGGTAATTTTACCACAACACTGAAAATCAGTAGTTGCCTCAAAACAGATAGAAAAAAAAATAGATTTTTTTTGTGGCAATTGCTTAAGTACCTGTAAACTGATATCTTCTACTATTATTATCTAGATGGAAGGCAAATGGGAGCTTCTGCAAAGATGCCACCATAGACTGGTGTTGTTGGTTTTGCTAACAGAATATTTAGAAACAGTTTAAGTAGCTGAGAAGAGATTCTGGGTTTGAATGTAGCAACACTGTACAGGAAAATTTTGTTAACCTCTACCTTTAGCATAGTGAAATTATAAAGAAGAAAGTAGGTAACAGTGACAGTGCACTGGGACCATGTGCAATGATGACACAGGAATTTCCTGATATAAGAAAGGATAAACTGGTGAAATTATTTATAACAAAGGAATCCCAAAGATATTCTCCCTAAAGAAAACTGTCTCATAGCACTTTCTGTTGCCTAATGGGAGTCCGCAAATCACTGATAATTATGTCAAAGTTAGAATTGTTCAATAAAAACATTTTAGGTTTTAAAAATGATCCAATGATGTATTCAAATAACACAATGAAAGAACATACTTCATTTCTTAGTAGCCTTGCAGAATATTTAACACTTCTAAAAGCACACACTTTAAAATCTGCAGGATCATCTTTACCACACCTTTCAAAGAGCTAGACAAGGTGAACTCCATCCAGAATATGTTATTTTTCAATAAATCTTTTTAATATTGAAGAAGAAAATGAAAGCCATAAAATACATAAAGTGGATGGAGTTTATGAGGAAGTGGTCACTTGCCATATGAGCATCAATTCCAGGCACAATCATGTAAAATTTAATGGAGAATTTAACTGCTTAAGATAGACAAAGAAATGCTGCAATTAGTGTTAAACCAAATGTCTCTATGAGAAAATATATCTCACTCAACTAAATTGATGTTGTCTGTGAAATTTCAGCATTGTACACTAAATCTTTTAGATCATTTTCAATTGTGAAAACCGCACTGTCTGAACCAACTATTTGCACAGATTCATGTGTCTATCTATCTTCTCTCTTAGGCATATAGCTGGATAAAGAAATGGAAAGTCTACCTGGAAATGAATGTATTTCTGATACCCTGTGTACTGACCTGAAGTAGTTACACTTGTGAACTATGTCACCAATACAATTCAAGGTAGAAAGTGGCCAGGTAAAAGAAGCATGGTGCATAGCATAAAGGTTCATGCCTTTTACCAGCAAAGATTGACTTAAATAATGAAGTCTTTTCTACATGAATTGAATTGTCCTCCTCCCACAATTAGAATATATTCAGAGTCCTAATCCTAAACTATACTTTATAGTTGCATTGTTTTAGGTATGTCAGAGACTAACAGTTTTGCAAATCCCACTGACATTGCCACAGAAACCTTTTTTTAAAAAAGAATATCTGTCTGCTTTTTAGTATAAAACATTCCTATGAATAGCTGACTTTGCAGCTGTAAAGAACTCATTGTACTTCGTTGAATTCAGAAGAATTTTCTTCTGTAATAGAAGAAAAACATATAAACTTTTAATGTGACAAATGAATTACTTATCTTTTATGAAAATTCTATGGATATTACTCTATAAAGAGATTAGGGGAAATATTATTATACTATAAAACTAACATGAAGAAAAATTAAAACAACTAAAATTTTGGTGTTTTGCTGTTTGGTGATACATGCACAACAAAGATAACTATGCAATATGTCATGTCATTGATAACCATGATTTCCAATTGCAAACAGTCAAGCCACCTGCTCCCATTTTGAATTTAAATATCTTACGACTGCTGACAGCTGAATCAGCAATGGCTGTAAGCAGAATATTAATATTTAAGGAAAATACATCATTCTGAAAGTCATTTACTATCACAAAGTATACATAATGATTTCTACTGCAAAAAATACTCTTGTGCTTCTGAACTGCCATCCTGCCCCAAACAAAAATAAGAGAAAACAGCATTAATATTCAATAAATAGTTATTTCTAATTTATAGCAACCCCTACAGATCATTAGACTTTCAGACTACAATATTCTTGCTGCATTTTATGTAACCCTTAGAGTTAAAATGAAAGCACGTAGAGCACATTAGGAATATTCACTAGAGTATATTTAAGTATACAAATAGTATATAATGATACATATGTAATAGCATATTACAATATAAAATATGTCAAAGCACTAATTAGTAAACTAATCAATGAATAAATATATGCATTATGACTGGCATTTTAGGAATGCAATATCCTTGTCGCTACATTGGTAAATGCGACGATTGGAAGCAATATCTGTCCTGTATATAAGACTCCAGTACTTTGTGGGTACATGAAAATCTACAACACAATGACCAACACATATACTGCTACCCAGTGTAGGTGTGCTTCAGTATTAAAATTTTTGTTATTGTAATAAGATTATGTTTCAGAATGTAAAACAGAATGGACAACAGCCAAGATAAATACAGACAGCTTAGTGTTTTAAAGTACCAGCAAACCACAATTGTTCAACTTGAATGCATGATTGCTATTTGAAAAAGAATCATACAAAAATTATCATAGAATCTTCTGAAATGGAAAGGACCCACAAGGATCACTGATGTTAAAAGCAATTAATGTTTTCACATTTTTAGAATGTGAACATAAGGTTCACATCTTACCACCCTGAATGACAGTCAGGTTAATTCGGTTCTGGCCTTAAATTTCTATGTACTTCCAATTCCATTCCTATTCCTTCACTTAAGCATGAATGTCCATATTTATGAAACAATATGTTCTTTATAATGTTTTTTTGATGATATTCAGAGCTCTATCAAAATTACCTGAACAGGTCATAATTCTATTTTAGAAATTTGAGTAAAGGCCCTTTCCACTGTCATCAGGCTCTTCTCAAACACTGAAGCTGATTGACTAGCTAAAAGACTTGTGAAAATACATCTTCAGGATTGTGTTTGATGTTCTTGATTTTCAGAAAATAAAATGTAAATTCCAGAATCGTGTGATGCAAATTCCTGGGCTAGACCTTTGTAAATTCATTTTTACTCTATTTTATTTCTACAGAAGAAAATAAAACATGTTTATGAATCAAGCTAAAACAAATAATTCTCTCAATATGCTTTATTTTAATTTTACAGAAGAAAAAACGGCTGAAGCTTTTCACAAACACAGCCCAGAGCATTTTCACAACACAGTCCAATTCAAGCTAAATATCTCAGAGACAGTTTTGTGTTCTTGTGTTTGGGGTACTGAAGACAGGTTTCATACCATTAAATTCCAAATACTGCTACAGAAAAATTACCAAAGTTTCAGTCAAAATAATTCCTTGAAGCAATCCAAGGATATAGCTCTCATTATTTTAAATAAATGAGATCTTGGCTGTGCTTTACAGGACTCCAGGAATAAGTACTGGTAAAATAATTATGATTATTAACTGTGGATCTCTTTTAGTATCACAACAGGGAAAAGGAAAATACAAATGCCAAAGAAACAAGAGTTTGAAGGGTAAGAAGTAAGAAGAGATTGTTGTCTCTGTAAAGGACTTTCCTGGTAGTTATACCATGAAGAATATGTCTAACTCTGAGTAACTGAAATACTTTATTTACAATAGCAGTAGCTTGTACTGGCTCAGTAAAAGAATCATTAAAGATTGTTGAAGAAAAGTATTTAAGTCTTTGTGAATACTGGTAGATAATAATAGTAATTAAAATAAAACAGTTGGACAAACTTAACCCTGTTATACGAAATCGAAGTATTGTATGAAAACAAAGTCATTATAATAAAAGAGGCATTCAAGATCTATTTTTTTGGAGAAAAACAATGAAATTAGCATAAACATCTTAAATCTAAATCAAATTCTGCTCTTAGTATTTTGTGTAATTTAGCAGATTTCTTTTCTTCATGAATATATAATGTAAATAAAATCAAGCAGAAGAAGCTGCAACTTTTCTGAATCACAGCAGCATTTCAATGACTGACTAGCATTATTCCAAGAAAAGTATAATCTAAGCATTTCAGGGAGAAATGGGGTAATTAATAGCTTTTATTCACCAGCATTTGCTGACTTGCTCATGATGTTGCAATTTGCTCTAGTGTTAAAATTTTGTTTTCTATTTCTCTGAACAATCATATTGATCCTTGCTTTCAGAGAAAGACAAACTGTGATTAAAGATGTGAAGTTAAGGACGAGAGGAAAAAACTCAAATTATTTAATTCAAAGTCCCTATATTTAAAAAAACCCAAAATTATCATTTGTTTAATAGTAGGTATTCCTAAACCTGATTAAATATATTTCACATTATGTAAATAAATTATAAAATTCTTATTATAGTGTGATGGATGAAAATCAAATATCATTCACATCTTAAGCAAGATCAAGAAGGAGGATAGTTAGTAGTTTGTAGTTTTAATTGGCCACCTGGGAGCCATTACTGGGAACACAAAGGACACGAGGACTCATACAAGCTAAGAACAGACAGGACAGGTTTACCTAAGGCAAAGTATGCCTGACCAGCCCAATGGTGTGTTGTGATGAGATAGGTGACTCTGTGGATAAAAGGAGAGCAGTGGATATTGTGCTCTTTGACAGCAAGGCTTGTTGTCAACTTGGCTTCATATAGACTGGATAAGTGGCCAGTGAGGTGGATGGAAGATTGTCTGGGCCAGAAGTTGTAAAGGGTGATTAATGATTCCAGCTTTTGGCTGGTTTCTAATGGCATTACTCAGGGATTTCTGCTGAGACCAATACAGCTCCATAACTTTGTTGATGTAATGGATTGCAGTACTCAGCAATTTAGCAGGCAATACCAAGCTAGAGGGAGCAATGAACATGGTGGTATTCAGAGGAACCCAATCTAGCAGAAGATATACCAGAAGAAAACTAATGAGTGTCAATAAAAGAAAATGCAGTCTTTCATCTGGAATGAAGTAATTCAGTGCAACAGGACAGATTAGGCGCTGTCTGGATAGCAAGCCGCATTGCAGAAAGGGATCTGGTAGTTCCAAATTGAAGGTGAGTCAGCCACATGCAAAGAAGAAAGCTCACCTCATGATCTCTTAGGAAAGAAGTAGCTAGAGAGTTGTAGAGAGTGGTTCTCAACTGAGTATTTGTGAGAATGTACTTGAAGAGCTGTACCTAGTGTCGTCTCCTCATTGCCAGAAAGTCCTGGATGAACCTGAATTAATCCAGCTGAGTATGATCAAGATGATTAGGGTTCTGGTGCATGTGCTATGTGAGGAGACACTGAAGAAATTCAGTTTGTTGAGCCTTAGGAAAAAGTAAGCTAAAGAGAGACCTTATTATATATATTATATAATGGTCTAAAGAAGGTGGAGACAGACTCTCTTGAAAGCACATAGTGACAAGACAAAAAACAACAGGTACAAGTTGCGACACAGGAAATTTTGATTAGACATAAGGAAAAAAAAAACATTTTAAGCATGAAGTCGGTCAGAGTTTCCTGAAAATATTGGAGAAATCTACATTCTTGGAGATGGTCAGAACTTGGGGAGCAGCCCTGCTTTGAGGTGGTTTTACTATATGGCATATTATGCTTTCTTTCTGAAACTTCCACAGAAATAAATTAATATAGAAATGAGTTGTTGGCGTAATGGATTGCATCAAATACTAGAAATGAGTATTTGTTTTACTTTTATAATCTTGTAAGGGAAAAGTCAGGATTAAATTGCAAAGCAATTTCAGTCAAAACCAATTTCTTTTCAATTCTGGACATTTTAGGCAGTTGAAGGGAAAATACACAATATATTTATTTCCTTATTACTAGAAAATATGTGATTAAAGCCTGTGCTGGCAGAATGTTCTATAACTAAGTTGTCCCTACAAAATTAATAGCTTTCTTTATTTTTTTTTAGAAAGCAGTAATAAAATTTCAAGGTATAGTTTAATTTAAAAAAATAAAATCAGGATATACTTTATTTTAAAAATCAGTAAATCATAACATATCAGTAACATATTTCATATATTTTTGCATGGCTAAATATTTCAGGACAGACATAGTAATTTAGAAAGATTTGTAAGAGCTATTAGGAACATATATTTTTACGCAAGAGATTACATGAAATGTAAAAATAGGTCCCACTCTCTATTAATATTTCAGTATTGACCACACCATTTAGGCTTTTTGCTTTGCTTGGAAATAGCAGTTTCTTTATACATTAAAGTTTGGAAAATTGGGATATTACTGATTTTAAAAATTCTTACATTTTGAAATTGCTGTGTGATTAATATTGCTAAAACTTTGGGCTTTTATTGAACTTAAACATTTTTTCACTTAGACTTTGGAGGCAATAAAAAAGCCACAGTAAAAGCTGTGAGAGACACAATATTCCTTTTATCAACTTGGCCATCTAAAGAGTCATTCCAATAATCTAGGATTCTGAGTTATTGAGATTGTTTGAAAGAAGTAATAGAGTTTATGGTTCAGTTGGGTGTAATTTGTTAATGCAACTCATGTATTGTACATATGAAAAAGGCACAGCTCATCATAATTATATATTGAATATACTGCACTGTTTTATTATATACAGTAAATTCATGCAAGAGTGCCAAGTCTTTATATTGTTCAATATTGAAGTAGGATGGGAGTATTGAAAATGGTCAGATACATTAAAAAAAAAATCTAGTTTTACAGTAGTTTTTTTCTGGTCATTGCCATCTGGGATTTACAGTGTATTATTTGTTTGTCTGCAGTATTTTAATCTTTGACTGTGGGAGTGATTTCCCATTACAATATGCTAATGCTTTATGTGTTAGTGATAATGGCAGAACTGTAGATCTAGGAGTGCTAAGTTAACTATCTTTCTTCTCATGTTGGTCTGGGATTTAAGAGCTGGTACCTCAGTACTGACACTGGGCAATAGCACTGGACAATTTTCACTCTGAAATTATTTCCTTGCTCAGTGTGTGTGAAACTATGCTCTGCTCTGCTCTGCTCTGCAATTAGAAGCTAGTTTAATGTCTTCTTTACCATGTTAGCCTTAGTCAGATTTTATCAACTCTGGCAAACTATTTTGTTGAAGAGTGCAATATGAGTAAGATATGGCAATGAGCATTATGTTGAATGTGGTTTATCCCTCACTTAATCTTAAATCACGTGCAGTAATTATGGTAGCCATTTCTTCCATCATAAATCAAACCCTTAATTTGTCCTGAGAGATGTACTTTTATCAGTATGACATCATTCAATGTGATTTGAAACAGCCAACAAAGAAGGAGGCTAAAGCTGACACCAAGTAGTCCTCCTGTGTCAGAGAGCCTATGCAGACCATGACAAGGTAACTTTTGAACCAGCAGAGAGTATGAAACTCACTTCCAGATAATCCCTCCCTTGTAATGTGACCTAGGACAATTAGTGTTCCTGTAAGTTTATTCTGTGATTTAGAAGTAAAATAGGGTGAAATGCCTTAATTTTCCTTAGCCAAGTTTGCAAAAATGGATGAAAGTCACAGTGTATATATAAAATATTGCTATTATTCCTGTTATCAATAATAGAAGTTGATATCTGAAATGTCCTACACTGTATGTAGAAGGACTGTCCATAAAAGATTAAATTGGAAAAATAGGATGTCTATTTTAACTTTCAGTGTGACATTTTATTTATTTTCTTCTGTACTTCAAGGATCAGATGAAGCCATCTTTTTAATAATGAGATTTATGTAGCAAGAAGAATTAACCGAAGTCTCAGTGTTTGCCGAATACTTTCTTTAATGGGTTGTAACGTTCCTTTGACATATGTAATTAGTCAATTGCCTGTATGATGCTACAAATGCTCCTTCAGATAGCATCAGTTGTTACTAGTCTATACCTGAATTTTGGCTTCAGTAATTGAAATTAAGCTTTTGTAGTACAGAGAAAATGTAAATGAAGGTGTAGAAATCTCATCAGGGAAATGCTGAGGCACTACTGTACATACACTTTTCTCATCTTATCCTACATTAGACAACTTTGTTTTTCATCAGGAATTTATAAAAAATTTTCTGCTGATCTTCACTCAGTTGAAGAGCAATCTATTGAAATAATCCAATAAAAGACTCAAACCCTTTTCTCCTTTTGACATATTTTGTGGGTTCACAATTCACTATTGCAGTCTATTGGAACTTACTGTTTCTGAGAAAACATTTATCTGCAAAATTAAAATACTTGCTTTGGATTAGTGTCACTACTCTTCTAGTTGATAAGGAGGTTGGTCTTTTTTTGGTTTTATGGTATATTATTATTATTATCATCATCATCATTGTTGTTGTTGTTGTTCTTATATAATAATAAAAAGTGTACAGCCTCCAGGAAAAGAAAAAACCCCAAAACAAGTAATTTACTGTCCTATCTTTTAAAATGGAAGTAAGGGTGCTACTTTTCCTATATTATTATCATAGTCACGTTCAATTCTTTTTCGGAACTATATACACTTCAGCTTGTTCTTCACATCATGTTTCTTCTGGGTTAAACCTTTAAAGGAAACTATCTTAGGTGGAGATGTAAGATGCTATGACTAGAATATATTGCAGACATAGCCAACACAGATATTTACGTTTCAGTTGATGGCCAAAGGTCTAGTGGCAAGTAAAACCAAAATCCATCTGAATTTTCTCTATCCTAATTTTCACCTTTGTTTCCTCTCTCATTTGTTTCATCAACTACTTTCTACTGCTTCTTTGATAATTTCGGTCTCTGAGTTCCCTCTGGGTGACTTTTTAATTTCCTCACATCTTTTTTATGAGACAAAATTAGAATATCAATTTCTCTGTGTTCTTCACTTATTGCTTGGAGACATGTTAGTATATTTTACTACACCTTATGTAATGTGTAATATCATGCAGTGTATTTTTATACTTCTTATTGTATCTCAAGTCATGTGGCGAACAATTCTGCCTTTACGTCTGCATTCACAGTTCATTCATGATAAAGGTTAGGCTCCCAAGGGGCTTCTTTAATGTTTGTATCAGGACTATGGTAGTTAATGCTACTATATTAGCATGACAGTATAAAAATTATTCCATAGTTAAAAGCTGAACTTCACCCATCCCCATTAAAGGGCAGATAAGGTTTTTAATGAGGTTATGGACTAATAAAGTGTTAATTGAAGATACATCAGCAAGTAGTTTCTAAAGAAGTCAAGAAACTATTAATATACTTAAAAATGCATATGCATGAGCAAAAAATATGTATACTAGGGGGTCCACAGCCCTGCTCACTTGTTAAATACACAACTGTTAATGTTTTTTCAAACTCCTATCATTTCTGAGATTTTCTGTGGCCTCTATCTTTACAATTTCAGTGTTCTTTTGAAATTAGTCACCCCTGAAGTTCACCATCTATTGACATGTGCAGTTCAGATGTATAGCCTACAAAAACTAATTCAGATCCCTGAATGAAACATGTACATATGACTCACCATTTCAAACAATACCTTTTGGTCTTAGATCACTTCTTACCACTGAGATCTCCTGCATAACTATTCTGCTCTGTAAACGTTCATAGTTTCAGAGGAATATTGCAACTTGTTCTAGATCCATAATTAAAAGAAGTAAATATTTCTCTCCTTTAATAGACCTTCAGTGGTGGAGGCATGACTCAGAGACAGCTCTGCCTCAGTGTGGTCAGTCAGTAGGGATTACACCCACCATGTCCATAGAAAAACTGCACCCAGGGAGCAGGAGCAGCCCAGGGCGTGGTGTGGCAGTTCAGGCAGGCATGGTGCAGGTACCCTACAGGGTCTAGAGGTCAATTTGTGTCATCACCCTCTTGAGAACAAGGCCAGGTAAGCTCAGAAAGGGAGATAGGTTATTGGAACCAAGCTCTGGCCTCCCTAAACAGCAGCAGCCAGCAGAAACAATTGAAGATCAAGCGACCCTCTATCCATCCCTCAGCAAGAAGAAGGCAGCTGTTTAAAGAAAGGAGTGAATGGAGGGTAGTCTACACTCATGATAGAAAGTTAAATCCTTCTTCGCCCACCTCACCCCTCCAGGTGCCTCTTCACAATAGGTAAGAGGCTTTGCACATGCCTGAGTGCTGCGCTTGACACACCTGAAGGATGAGACACCATCCAAAGGGACCTGGACAAGCTCGAGAAGTGGACCTGTGGGAATCCCATGAAGTTTAACATGACGAAGTGCAAAGTGCTGCACCTTGGTCAGTCTGGTATCAGTCCAGGCTGGGGGATGACCAAATCAAAAGCAGCCCTGCTGAGAAGGACTTAGGGGTGCTGGTGGGTGAGAGGATGAACATGACCCAGAAATGAGCACTCACAGGCCAGAAAGATAAACGTGTCCTGGGCTGCATCCAAAGCAGTGTGGGCAGCGGGATGAAGGAGGAGATTCTGCTCCTCCACTCCACTCTGGTAGACCCCCACCCTGAGTACTGAATCCAGCTCATGGAGCCCCAGCACAGGAAGAATATTGACCTGTTGAAGTGAGTCCAGAGTTGGCTATCAAAATGATTAGAAGGATGGAGCACCCAGGAAAAGCTGAGAGAATTATGATTGTTCAGCCTGGAAAGGAGAAGGCTTTGGAGTGACCTAATTGTAGCCTTCCAGTACCTGAAGGGAGCCTGCAAGAACGACAGAGAGACAATAGTTAGAAGATCATGTAGTGCCAGGACAAGGGGGAGTGGCTTTAAACTGAAGGAGAGCAGGTTAAGATTAGGGATTAGGAAGAAATTCCTGATATAGTGAAACATGTCCACGCCCATGGCAGAAGGGTTGGGTCTAGATGATCTTTAAGGTCCCTTCCAACCCAAACCATTCTCTGATTCTGTGTTCAAATTCCTGAGTTTGGTTAAACAGAGTATGAACTAACAAGACATCATCTACATCCTACTCGCTGTGTTTATCTCTATGCAACAGTGTAATATTATCCTTATCTGCATCAGAAAATAAAATATACACGATTTGAATATAATAATTTTATGGTATTTCATATACCAGATTCTCAGATGCTTTCAAATGCTTTATCTTGATTTATTGAATAATCTACTGAATGACTTTATTTGTCCCCAATTTCTGGTGTCTACTTTCATATGAAAAGCCTTGTCTTTTATGAAGAAAAATGTATATTTGACATTACATTATGCTTGTATTTAAATATTTATGTGTACTTGTTTTGGGGCTTCAATTCGGAAAGTATCTGCTGGTGGTGTGTGTGATGCCTGTAATTTCTTGTTTCTCAGTATGATTTAGTACTAGCAGATTTATCCAGCACCTCTACCTAATTACACTTGAGCTGCCTCAGTCTTGACTGATTGTTTGGGTAATATTAATATATGAACGGTGAAGAATTTTTATGAAGATAAATCCCACTAAGGCTGACATTTTATTAACTAGTTCTAGAAACTTGTTGGATATTGCTTCTTCTCTGACAAAGCTAATTAACTTTGATAAATATTACCATACCAACATCCTTGAATGTAAACACTCTAGGCGTTATCATACATTACTTTAATTTATAGTTTGATCAACATTTACAATTGTTAACAAGTTTTATTTGTATTTTCTGCTTAGTATCATCGTGCTCAGTTCCATGATCAATAGAAGCCTACAAGGTGTTAAAAATGGCTTTTATTATCCTAGATGTTAATTATAATTATACTACATTTTGCCAGCTTGTGCTCTTCTGAAGTTATTCTCAATATATCATGTTGCTTTCAGATTTCCTCTAGCTAGAATTTTTTATCCTCTCATTTCACTTACCAGTTCTGCTCCTTGATTATCTGAAAAATTGTACACTGGAGATATTTTGGGGATGGCTACCTGTAAGGCCATTAAAAGATGTTGTCTCAACTTATTTTTCTAATTTACTTTTACTTATGACTCTGATTACTTCCTATTTGAGGAAATTGCCAACTTCATGATTTGTTTTTAAGTTCATATAAATATGAATCTGGTATTGAACTGGATTACGTCCATGACCTGTGTTTGTGAAATTAACTTGTTAGGTACATACAGTGAACATCATCTCTTTCAGTCCTTTGTCCAAACGGACAAAGCATATGCTTGATACTGATTTTAATCCTACATGAATTATAGACTGACTCTGGTCATGCCGTCATACACACAGAGTATTAACACAACATATATTATTTTGTGCAGTATGTATAAAGTGTTCCCAAAGCAAATATTGGACAGCTATAGGAAATATTCAATAATCAATAAAATGATGGATGTAGCAATTAAACTCAGTGTTTTTCAACAAGTAGTTCTAATGAAGAAATTACTCTTCAGAAAAGCTGTTTTGATGGCATTCCATTACTGGATGTTTATCAAACCGAAGAACATAGGTCCTGTGCATTAGCCCACAGAGGTCATTCTTTATCATCAGTGTCAGAGACTGAAATGTTATAGTTTATGGCTTAAACATCTTCATAAAGGACTTTTGTCTATTATAGCAAAACTGTACAAAAGCTGCAGAGACAACCACCAAAACTCTGAATGGGGCCCTGAACTGCTCCTTCATGGAGATAAAGTGACTCAGGGGCAGAAGAATACATTCACAGAGGGATCAAACTTAGAACCTTTGGGCTGGAGACCACAGGCCAGGGCTATCAGCTGCCAGGCTCACACAGACCCTTACACCAAATGGTGGGGCGACAGAGGTTTTGGGTGTGTGGTGAAAAAACCTCTGGTCAGAGGCAGTGAATGCCTGTCTTCTGCTGTGCAGACCAGCTCAGCTGTGGGGCCCTTCATCCTGGGAAAAGCTGCATCCATGTGAAGGACAGCAGAGGGGATGTCATGGCCCATCAAAGGCCCCCCACAAAGGGGCCCCCAGACCCTGCACCAGAGCGCTGCAGATGATGCAACAGGTCCAGAGTTTTGCAAGGGACAATGTCAAACTTGCCCACCCCAGGGGAGGCACCTGGACATTGCCACCTGGCCAAAAGGTATATTAATCCATTGGATTCTATAATTTTCAGTGGCAGTGGCAGACCCTTACCACCAAGAAGACTGGATGGAGGGGAGCAACGAGACATCGTTGGGACCCTTGGGTGGGTGATATGTTTCTACCTAATCCCTGTCACACTCTGTCCCCTCCACCCTCACACACACCTCTTTTTCCATTTTTTCTTTCTTTTCTCTTTGCTTCTCTTTGCCTCCTTTACTATTAAATAAAATATATCAAATTTTTGGTACCAACATCTAACCTCGTGTGGTTTGAATAATGTTTTTTGGGTATATTTCAAACATTTTTGGGTCCCATCCATTTTATTCACAGAGGTTTCGTTTCCTTTGGTCTTCTGTGTTAAACCAGTTTGCAACAGTCAGCTAAATCCATTTAGTTACTTTGGTATAAAATCAATAACATTTAAATAACTCCTGCAGAGATACTACCATGTGCAATGGTGGAAATTGAGAGTAATCTATGACCCTGTCTCTCCTTTTCAGTCTCTAGTAATACAACAGAATAAATCTATTCTATTCTATTCTAGTCATCTATTCTAGTTAAAACTGAAGTAAGATAGAAGAAGTTTCTGTTTAACTATAGTAAATCTTCAATTTTCCATTGTGTCTAAGGCTCTCCTTTCAGACTCTTCTTGGAAATCTCTTTCCTGGGAGTTTTAACCAGCCCCTTAAGAATATCTCCTTGAAGATTTTTAAATTTCTACAAATCCTTTAGCATTTATCACACTCTTCACTCTTTTTGAAAAAAATGCTAAATATTTTTAGCTATGTAATGCTCAGCTAAATCAAAAGTTGTTATTCATACATCAATCTGTCCCTGTCTTTTTGATGGATTTCTGTGCTGATAACTGTTTATAGTTCTCTGAGTGCAATACTAGCTGTTAATTTTACTGACACATCCACTGTTCTTTCTTAGTCATTATACCATTGATGAGAAACTCCTGTTTTAGATTGTCTCTTTTTGGCCCAGGAAGATTAGATGCATTTTCTTAAAAAAAAAAATTCAAAAAATTGGAAGATGTTACAAAATAATTGTGCCAAAGAAATTGTTCATGTCATCAGAATGGGTAATACATTCTCTGAAATTGTATTGGCAACATATGCAAAATGACTCCTTTAGTTATGATTATTTTCTAAATGTTGTGTTGAAACCCAATATGTCACCTTATCTACCTTTACTTAGGTGAAACAGATTAAGATAATCTAAGATCAGCAAAGCATTAAATTATCACTTAAGATTAAACTCTTTCTTCTATGATAAAGTCTGGCATATTTTATAACTTTCAATGTGCTGCTGTAGTTCAGAACTGTCACTTCCCATAAACAAAACTCATTGAAAAAATTCATAATCATACATAGCCATACTGTGTTTCACATGACATTAAAATTTTCCGTAAGGATGGGTCTGTATTCTATTTCCTGTTATACTACAGAGAAATACAAAATGGTAAATGTTACAATTTATTGAGATAGTTAATATAAACTGTGTCTCCGTAGCAAATATAAGACGTACCTTGAAAACCTAATTTTCAAAATGTAAAAAATGCTGAAATTCAACCTAAAATTTGAAAGGAGTTCTCATATACATTTAATATCTTTCAGAGAGAGAAAATAGAAAATATAATTTATGAATACTTGCTATGAATAACATGGTAATGGATTTCAGATGTGATAAAGAAGAAATTCATGCAATATTAGTGAGCAAGGTAAAGAAAACAAAATTTGGGGTTTGCTTATAACTCCTATTTCATAAATTAAATAATATCAATGATAATATCTCATGGGATCTATACTGTTATTAGTCTGCATTACAGACAAGATAATTATAGAAATAATTGTGAAAACCTGCTATTAGGCTTCTCAGTTTCATTAGTCTTTCTCCATTTCTAATTTTAACAGTACAACAGAAAAGTACGTTTAATGAACATAGGGATTTTTCAGATCATATACTTGAAATAAAAACTTAGATTAAAAATTTAAATAACAGTTTAACCATTAAATAGTTCATAAAAGCAAAGAGAAACTTAAGGAATGTCTGCAAATTTTATCTATCTTCCTTTGGTTTCAACTGTATTTCTCACTGGTATGCTTATAATTGTGTTCAGTTTGACTTTTTAAATATATTTTAGAAATTGTGTTCTATGATCAAATTGATAAACTCCCACTCTTCCATTGTCTGTTCACCTGCATATGTAAATGTAATAGACGAGATTCCACTGTATAGAATTTTTCCCTCTGCCTTCAGATGGGTGAGTAAGAAACTTGAAGAGCAGTCCCATTTGAACATGTAAATTAGGGATTTTTTTAATAAGAGGTATTTCCCTTGATGAAATGTTCCTAAATACTTATGGGAGAGGGTAGGTTACTTCATAGTACTCTTTTATTGAAGTTACAGAGCAAAGGTCTTTTCCTGTTGAAACAGACAACTAGAAAGAAATAACTTGTGTCTTTGGGTTTGTACGTGTTTAGATGAGATATGCATAATCAAATTTTATTTTACAAATTTAATTACTTCCTGAGACAGGTACAAAGAGTACTGGAAGCATGCAAAGTCAAGTAGAGGGAAATTAGGAAACAGAATTATTATGCTCTGTATATTCAAAAGAGATTATTTTCTAACCATTTTCATTATGGTAAATGAATATCTGTTTTGTATTGAGTGGCCTGGTCTCATTTCTTAGCCCAGATGGTTTAGACACTATGCCTAAACTCAGAAGAAACTGACCCATAAGTTCTAAGCAATGTGTCCACAGTCACCCACTGGAAATGTAGAAAATAGCAATTCTGATTCCAAAATTAGTATTCCAGTTTTAGGGGAAAATAACAACCACATTCACAGCCACAACAACAATATAACATTGACATAATCGATAATAACGGTAATTATAAATAATGTATTCACGCTTTAGATGAGAAATTCCTTTCTGTAAATATGCATGACATTCTCCAAGTAAGTCATTGAATGAGTGTCTGCATGATGAAAAGCAAACATGCCTCTCCAGAATTCAAAAACACTACAACACAAGTGATGAATCTCAATGCTAAAACCCACCCCACCAGCACCCAAGCTATCTGCAGAAACTTTGAAAGTTAGAAATTTTGGTATGATTAATGAAACTATGAGTCATGACTTTGTGAAAGACACATTATGGACATGATAGAGCAGATGTAAATAAGAACTGATTCAATGAGGGACAATGAGAGCTGACACAGGCACATGTTGAGAAAGGCCAGTTTAGACAAAGTAATATTTTGTTAAAAGGCCAAAGACACACACAAAAAAGGAAAAGTCTTTCAGTAATCACTGTCAAGTAAAATCAAAATAAGCCAAATACAAAACCCAAACTTAAATGCCTTAATATAAGTATTTTTTATATTGGTAATAGTCACATTGGAAGCAATTACCTCTGTTCTGAAATTTCAGACATGCAAATAAATTCTGACTTATGCCTTGTTTTCCCCGAGAACAGGCTAAACTCTTTCTTAATATTTACAGACTGCAGAACATCATAATGAAAACATGCACATAGGCATGGAAACTGACTGTGTAGATTACCTCTACAATATCTGTAGGAATCAGACTTAGATTGCAAAGTAAATAGATCCAGACACTAGGGATGTCAGGGCAAAATAAGGCCGGCTTTCTGATATCCTTATATAAAATCAAGTTTCCTCTCAAATGTAATCCCATCTCAGTTTTCACTTTTTTTGGCTTACAGAAATCTTTGTCTAAGGATAAATACTTTTTAAGATCTGTCCAGGTTCATATATGGCACTATGTAGAAATGTGGAAAAGATGAACTGCAGATGATGTACTGAATCACTCAGAAAAAGTCCCTGTTAACAAAAGTGATACTCCTTTGTCATGAAATTTCCTACAGCCAACAAAACCAATGTAGGATTTCCCTATAGAGTCAAAGAAAGCTGTTGTCTTAGTAATTTAGACATTGCTACAGTGCATCAAGCTTCCATCCATTCTGCTTTCACAGCTCCCAGTGGATGAATGTTTACATACTTTTTCCTTTTCCTTTTCCTTTTCCTTTTCCTTTTTCTTTTCCTTTTTCCTTTCCTTTTCCTTTTCCTTTTCCTTTTCCTTTTCCTTTTCCTTTTCCTTTTCCTTTTCCTTTTCCTTTATACAGGCCTTCCTTCCAGATTAGTCTCTATAGTCTCCTTCTATCAGGACTTAAAGAACACAGTCAACTTGTCTCAAAGCACTGTCATAGGAGGAAATTCTCACAAGATAAGCCACCACAACAGGCACAGATGGCAAACAGGAAGGCATTAATTTCAGGCCTACAAGAAGGTGAAATTTTTGGAATTAGCACACTGGACAAGATTCCACTGTGCAGACTGTGGGAAAAGTTGCATGGATCCAACAACAGGAAGATGCCAGGCCTGGTGAGGCAGATCTGGATAATCTTTTCAGACAAAAATTCCCATCATGGCAAACTGTGGGAAAGAAAGCAACTGCTTACACATATCCCATCCCAAGTTGTGGGAATGGCATGTATGCCTCTGGAGTAACCATCCCTGGAGGTGTTTAACAAAAGACTGGATGTGGCAATCCAGTCATGGTTTAGTTGACAAGGTGATGTTAAGTCACAGATTGGACTTCATGGTCTCAAAAGTCTTTTCCAACCTAGTTGATTCTGTGATTCTGGGACTTGGATGGTATAAAAGTGGTTTCTCCAGAACACTCTGGGGATCCCACAACTGAGAAGAACAGAAGAAGAAGGACCAGGAGAGAAGTGGTGGTTACTATAAGCTGTCTCTCTCTCTCTCTCTCTCTCTCTTTCTCCCCTCCCTGTTCCTATTTCTACCTCTCTCACATTTACTGTTAAATATAATATGTACTATTGACTTTAGCATAACATCTCTTAATTCAGGCAGTCATCTTTTAATAACCGGACCCTAATATTATTCCAGTGGATCATAACCTTAATTGGTGTCTGGAGTGGGACCATAACATTATTCCAGTGGAACATAATACCTTCTCAAGATGGCTTCTCTCTACTGCCAAATAAAATGCTGCTTAGATGGCTACTGCATCATGACAAGCTGCATACACACATTTCCTAATGTTGTCCTTCAAAAATATGCAAAGCTACCAACAGTTCTAACCAAAAAATATAAAACTTGGTTTTCTTCATTAATTTTGTAAGATTGCAAGCATGAACACCTTTTTCAACAGTGGCTGCCACCCTGCATGGGTTCCTCCATAAGCTTCAGGGGAACCTGTGCTCCCACACCTGCAACACCTTCTCACCTCCTTCATCTCTCACCTCTGTGTCAGCAAAGATGTTTTTCTCATGTTCTCTTTTCCTCACTCTCCTCTGCCACGAAGTATTTTGCCCTTTCTTAATTTTTTTTCCCCAGTGCCGCCCCTGACCTGGCCACGGGCTCAGCTGCACCCTGCACTGGGTGGTTGGATCCGGCTGGAACCGGCTGAGTCCAGCTGGAACTGGCTGTGTCCGGCTGGGGCAGTCCCGGCCTCCCCCCACTGACCTCCCCACAGTCCTCCTTGTGACACCGCCCTGACACATAAACACAATGAATTGGAAAACTGTAGTCCACTTTGTTTTGGAGAGTGTCTGGATTAGAAATAATAATGGAAAAAAAAAAAAACAAAAAACCAAAACCACCAAACCCCAGCTTCCCTTCACCCTCTTTTTTTTGTACTAGTTGTTCTTTCAAAATATTTATGAAGTAATTGCTATTTCAAAGCTCTCCATGTAGGTCAGGGTTGAACCATGATGCCGTTATGCTTTGGGGAACTCTTGCACCACAACTACTCCTGATGTATTCACTATGTAGAAATATTGACCTGAGTTATCAGAAGTGTTAGACTTGTTCAATCCTCTTAACTCACATTTCACTGCAGTTGGGACAGAACACCTCAAAATCCTGAAGTAATTTTGTGAAACAGAATAGTCTGTACTTGTGACAGAGTTCAAGTATTTTCTCACATCACAAACTGAGAAGGGATGTTTGAAGCATATAGAACTCATCTTCATATAACTCTTTTATTTTTTCCTTTTTTTTTTTATTGAATAGCTCTTTTTAAGCCACACGCATGGAAAAGTGTGCTTTATTATAATTTGGGAAGAATTGCAATCTATTTACAGTAAATATTGCATCATAATTTTGGCATTGCTGTAATATTGTATCACCCAAATTATTTTCTAGTGATGAAATCATGTAATACATCAGTAAAATGTCCCTATTGTGATTGTATGTTTAATATAGTATCACTGGCATAAACAGGTTCTGAGGGTTCAAGTTTAAACGGAGATAATTGATAGCATAATACAAGTAAGTTTTATATATTTATATTTCATTTAAATGAGTTTCATTTTCATTCATTTAAGTAGAGCATTTGGAAGAGAAGAGATTTGTATGCAAGGGGATATTGCCTTCATAGTAACAGCAATAATGATTCAGATTTTAACAGCTGCATGAAAATGTATGCTTGTATTAAAGCACATAAAAAATTCTTTCAGTGGAGCAGCTCCAGAAAAAAAAATATTGAAGAGAAAGTACCAAACAGCTTGATGCCTTCCTATTAATGAAAGTTTTAGGAAGTTATATATCCTGAGATACAACAGGTGAACTTTATGTGTATACATACATATATGCATATACACAAGTTTTGATAGAGCAAAACTTTGTGTATGTGTGTGTAAGTGTGTGTATATGTGACAACAGCTAGCATATTTTTAAAATGTATAAATTCTTCCATGTCATTTTTATGGCTCTCTGTTTGAGCTTTTAGAATTCAGTTTGTTAGATTGATTCTTGGGCCAGAAAATACCATTTTGAAATGATTCAGCAATCTTCTCAGTTTCCAAGAGAAATACATCTTCCTTTCATATATATTTTTTTTAAACTTTTCTTAGCAGCAGCAGAGAGTGAACAGAAAGTGAGCAAGACAGGAAATGGACAGGAAAATATCCCTTTAATGTAACCAAAGGTCTGTTGGGGAACAGAAGAAAACCCGTTGTCTTTTTAAAAGTTATAACTCCCTTAAGACTATACACATCCTGTCTTTTGTTTTATCACCCAACATTCCATGTAATATCTTCTAAATATATTGGTAATGTTAGGAAAGATAAAAAACTAATTAGGTGAGGCATTTTTTATATTGATTACATTTACATATCCTGATTGATGCAGGACCTTGCAAAGTATGTAGCAGGCTATATTGATAACACACATTTTTGAATATAACGATGGCTTCCCATTGCCTGAGGGAGGGAGAATGAGGGATATTTAACAAAGGAAGCACCATTAAATATACTCATCTGTATGATAATAGAGACACATATACATGCATTTGAGTATGAACTAATCAGAAAATTCTAATGTCCCAAATGTTTAACTTTTCAAACACAAGAGCTGTTTTTCCCTTTTTCATGGTAAAAATTTATGCTCTGCCTTAGCATGGGATAAAATATATCCCATCAATTCACAATTCAAGTTGAATCTTCAAGAGGTATTTGCACTAATAAAGTCATGGTAGAAAAGAACGACCCTGCAAAGTTATCCAGTCTATTTCATACCAAGGCAAGCTTAGTCTAAAGAGACATAACCTGACCTTAAATATGTTCAGTTTTCAGTCTTTCCAGGTAATTCAGTGCTTCTGAAAACTCAGCTTTACAGAGATTAATAATAATTATACCTGAATCTTTCATACCATGATCTAAATCTTTGGCCATGTTCATTGTGTGAAGACTATTATTATGCCATCTCTAGAAAAAGGCTTTAAGTTCAATTTATTGAAAAAAGATGTCCATGATTTTTTTCTCTTAGGTCATTCCTTTTTATGACTGATCATTCTCACAGCTATCTCCAGCATTCCATTTGTACACATCTTTCTTAACCACAACGACCCAAACTGACCACCATACGCTACCTAAAACCTCATAATGTTGAAAAGATTTGATGGATTATTCACATTTCATGTGAGTTAAACTGGTATTTAAATATGTCAGAATGATATCTGCTTTTTTTACAGGACATGACATTGGTAGCTCATGTTCACCTTGTGATCTATTTGCTTAAGATCAATACCAGAACAGCTCCCTAACCCATTGTTCCCCATCATAAGTTCATACAATAGACCATTGCAATCTAAGTAAAATACTGTGCACTTGATCCTTATTAATTCTATCTATTCTCTAAAAGGTCATGTAAGAATGCGGAAGATGAGATTTTGCAATGTATTTATTCTATAAAGAGCATACATAAACACAAGGTTAAAGCAGCTGAGAACAATGGACATAAATGTTACAGAAAAATTGTACAGAAATAAATTAAGTAGTCAGTCCGTACCACCCCAAATGCTATGTGGAAAACATACCAATGAAATAAACACTTTTGATGTGTATTCAAGACAGAACTTAAGAATTCAATGAATAATGTAAATATATAATCAGGCTGTCATAAAAGTCTGAAAGTTATATACTTATATAATCTGAAAAAGATATAACCTGGGAAGCAGCAGGAAACAAATCTTCCCAGGGCAGAGGTGGCACATAGCAGTAAGTGAGTAGGAACTGAGAAGGCAGAAGGCACTGATCTAGGGCTCAAACTTCAAATGAAGCCAAAGACAAGGGAGTTCACATTTCAACTTTAACCAACCCATAGCACAAAGGAAACTATGCCTTGGAGAACTTATTATTTTCTTGCCTTTGATTTACAGATGTCTTGGCTGACATCTATAGGCTTGAGTTTCAAGGACTGGCTATTGAGCATGTAGTATGCATTTGCCAAATAAAACAAAAAACTGGTGATACTTTCCTTTACTCCTGGGTTTGCACAGACTCAGTCTTTAGGAAAAATTCAACAGCAATTTCAACATTATTTAACCTCTACCAGTCCTAAAAGGATACCAGTCAGATATAAAATAAAACTTCTTAAGCTTTATGTATACTTTGGATTATTTATTCTGGAAGATGAGTTTTGACAGAAAATTTCCCTCCAGTAGGGTTAGTCTCCTCTTGCTGTCTAAACTCACATTCAGAATTTCCTAATGGTACACTGCATGTGTCTGTATTGGAGATGAGAACTGACTCCCAATCTCTAGGTACTCTGGATAAAGTTATCTGCTGTGCATCAAACTGTTAATTTTCTTGTTTTGCTTGTTTCTTTCGGTGTTTTTTTGGTTTTTTGTTTGTTTGTTTGTTTGTTTTTGTTTTGTTTTGTTTTGTTTGGGTATTTTTTGTCTGTGTTCAGAAGGTTTTATTTGAAGTGAAGCAGACTGGATGACACTTACTGTAGGTCCTTAGTCATTCTTCTGTGAACTAGCTTTTGATATCTTACAAAACAGGAAAACACCAGGCTACAGTGTCCATCTGGTAGACTTCAAACACCATTCTTCCCAGCTGCACAGTGGTCAAGTTTCAATAAATGGAATCAAATTCCCCAAAAAAATATAGTACACTCACTGAAAATACAAGTTATGCTTTATCTTTGTCACTGATTGACATCAAACAGTAGTCACCACTCAGTGTCTCATTACCCTCTGCCATGGATTAAAAGTGAAGCAAAAGCTAAGTGTGCAAACAAAGAAGAGGAATTTATTTACTACTTTCCATTGTCAGGCAGGTGTTTATGCCCCTTATCAGGACCCCAGTATATATAACATTTTCTTGAGAAGATAAACATCATAACCACAAACATCCCTTCTTAAGCTTTTGTTGCTGGGTACAGCATCCCATGGTGTGGAATATATTTCTGGTCAATTTGGGGCACTCCCATCCTACTCACTGGGCAGGGCAAAGATCAAGAAACAGAGAAGGCCTTGCTGCTGTGCAAGCACTGCTCAGCAATACTCTAAACACTGCTGAGTTGTCAGCAGCATCTTTTCAAAAGATAGCGCCAGTGCAGTGCTGCAGAAGAAGTTAACCCCATTCTAGCCAGACACAGTGCAATTCCCTACCAAAATCCATATAAAATAGATGAGGAATGAGCATGCATCTAAACTATGCCTATATAGGAGAGTTTAGATGTGAGATTGACTGTTTTCGGTATCACAACGGGTCTTAAGTAGATAAATATTGTCAGAGAATCAGTTCAAGAAAAACATGTCTGAAACAAAGACTATAATAAAGTCCATCCCAATGCCCTTTAATTTTAACTGCATGGTTGCATGCCTGCCAGCCCAAATAACCTTATTACTCACTGAAAGCCCCACAGCAGCTTTCTTTTTTCTTTTTTTTATGTAGCAAATAATCTTCAGAAATGCACAGCCCATTCAAGTGAGTGTTGACTTTAGTACTTATGTTTTTGATCTGCAGACTCCAATATATTTACCTAAAGGACCTGACTACTTTCAGAAATGTTACTGGTCGCCCATTAACTTTGTGAGGCAGTTATATAATTACATTATCCTGAGGATGACAAGAAAGAATGGTAATTGTATCAGCTCATTAAGTCTGTTTTAAAATAGGTGACACCAGATATTCTGAAAGAAAATATATGATCTAGCTATCTTTTTTTAGTTTTTTTTTCTACTGCCATAATTGCCCAGGGACCGAAGAGAATACTGACGAAATTTGTATTACTTAAGATAAGTCAATGAAAATTGATAGCTTTTGTTCTGCTGTTCTCAACTGAAAACAGAAGTAAAAAAAAAAAAATAAAATTGAAGGACATGATGGAAAAATGAAACTTTTTTATAAAATTCCATGTATGAGTTTAATCTTGCTGTCTACAAAATGTAATATCTCTAACTGAAAATTTATAATTTGGATAAAGACAAATTGAAAAAAGGAGATTTCTACTAACCTCAAAAATACTTATCAAAAGTAATGAAAGGAGAGTAGTATGAAGGAAAACTAATCCTAGATAGGTTCAGAAATTTTGAAGGCTACTGTACAGAAGACAAGTTAGTTGCAGTTAATCACAATAGTAAACTTTAATAGCTTTTATGTTGAAACATAACGTAATTGTAGTGATGCCCTTTCAGCTGCTGCCTGTGACTGTATTCTGATTTGTGCTGATTCGTAAGTTCTTGTGACTCTGGAGCAAGTATGTTACACCTTGACTGAATTTTATCTACTTTTGATAGATTCAAGACATACAAATGTTTTTACATGGAATTCTGCAATCCACCTAATCAAAGCCATAACTTAAATCATACAAATGTTCCCAGAAAGTTAGTAAAAATGCTAACTTCATGCAAAATATTATTCTTTAGTCCCTCAAAAAACCTTTTAAATTCTATCAAATTTTGACTGTGACTATAAATTAAATTGAAGATTAAATGGGAGGAGCTGTATCACAATAGAAAGAAATTGTTATTATTAGTTCCTTTAACTGACACAGAAAGGCACAACCCTGAATGAAAATTTTTGCAGAAATGTTTTCTTCACAAAAATGCTATGAAATATTTATTTTTACAGCATCTTTCACAGAGTAATTGTCAGAACAGGATTTTGATTTGTTCTGTAACGTTCCATTATATAGTTTTAAGCCAATTAATTTTATATATAATTTAATATTGTCATTAACTATTTACACTTGTTGTAAGCCAAAATACTATATAATAGACATAATAAATTTTTGAAGTATTTAATTGCACATTTATTGCAATATTTTCATTATTTTCTAGTGCATATATAGAAATAATTATAAAAATCAAATATTTCTGTATTTTTAAGTGAAATTTCATTATTTCTAATTTTTAAAATAATCTCTTTTAAAGACATTAAAATTTCTCTTTGTTTGCTGACTAAAAAAATAATAGCTTTTTACCTTTAATGGTAAGAGTTATTATACTCTGCAAATAGTATCTCTTTTTAATAGGTTTCTTCTGTTAATAATGATTCTTTTCAAAGTATATGTCAGGTAGAAAGGTGGTGAGAAGAAAGTGGGAAGATGTGTTAAGGGATGATGGGGTAAGGGAAGAGGAAAGGAGGGGAGGTAAGGGCAGGACAATGTAGGGCAGGGAAGGGAAGGATGAATTTTCTGCCAAGTTGAATTGAGCAATTTTTTCTACTAGATAAGATAAATGGGTTTCTTATTTAGTCTTAGGTATTACTCTGGCCAAAACTCTGAGTAGGCCGTCCTGAAAATCTTTGTCATTATCAATTCATATCTTTATATTTGCAGTGAATAGTCATTGTTTCACAATCTGAAAATAACAGAAAAATGTTTCTACCTCACTAAGCATTTTGAGACATGAATAAAAGTAATTATTTTGAGACATAATTAAAAGTAATGTCTGCTCTGCCTTTTGATTTTTATAAAATTGTAACTTGAGTCTCAGCCTTGAAAGAACATTATACCTTGCAGCCAGTGTTTTATGCTAGACCATTTTGAAGAGTCCCTTCCTTCTTGCCTTTAATATTACATTTCAAGCCAAGATATTTCACTTGTGATTGTTTTTTTCTCTGCATTACTTTAAACTAAACTCATGCAACAGCTTTTTTTTTTTTTTTTTTCAGTCTGGGTAGCTTCTGGTGAGAGTGAAAGCACAGACTGTGTAAGGCATGGTACACTCAGGACAGGATTGTACCGCAGTATCATATGGTCTTAAGGTCACGTGAAACGATTCTTTTATTAACTCACTTTTAGACATAGTTCTCTCTTACTTGAAATTGTATTTCTTCATCATGGGGATAGAGACTTAACTGTCTTTCCAGTGGCTGTAGTTAGTTGGAATGTTGACTCCGTTAGCAGAAAACTTGGTTTCTTTCAAAATCCTTTTTTTTTCTATAAAGACTTTTAAATAATGAGAATTCTTACTTTGTATCATGGAAAATATGTTCAAGATTATAGAGAGTAAAATGCAGATGGCCATAGCAGAGCCTTCTCCTTTATAGCTTGCCAAGGATGAAGATTGCGGAATTACAGAACGGTAATGTCTTTAATTAGCTCCACACAAGGGCAATGGAGGGCAGCAGTGCCCAAAAGGCCAGTCAGAAATGAGTCCTAACTCAGGAAGACTATATGGATGAAATTCCCCATAATAGGGTTTCTGTGATGAGTGGCAGTAAAGATAAGATGCTAAAGTTGTGGATAAAAAATTGTACCGCTACCAGTGGCAATGTCTTTCACTCAGCCTCAAAGAAACAATAAATATTCACCTACGTGCCCTAACAGAATTCTTTTTTCTTATAAAAACTAAGCTAAACAAATGCTGTCTTCTTGGAGAGAACTGTGGTCTCTCAGCTGCTTTGTTTTCTGATTCTTGTTAAATTCTTCCCTTTTTTCACTCCTCAATTGTATCATTGTGCCAAATAGCATAAGCAACTTGACTACTTTTCCAAAGGGTCCAGAAAAGTTACTCAACCTTCTCAAATTTACCCATGGAAAAAATATCTCCATTAGGGCAATCCATTCCATGCTAAAAATGAAGCCTTAAACAGATAAGAGGAAATATTTTGTAGAAGATGGTGTCTGTCTCTGTTGATCTAGTATCAAATAAATAGTACAGAAAAGACATCTGAATTTTAGAATGCTGAAGTTAGATCATAGATGCATAGTAGAATTCAGAGTGGAAGTTGCCCTGATTTCAGCTAGGGTAGAGTTAATTATCTTCTCAGCAGCTGGTAAAGTGCTGTGTTTTGGATTTACTGTAATTCTAGTGTTGATACTACAGTCACGTTTCAGTTGTTATTAATAGTGTTTATTCTAAATCAAGGCATTTTCAGTGTCCCATTCTCTGCCAGAAAGCAGGTGTACAAGAAGCTGGGAGGAATCATGGCCAGGACAGCTGATACCCCACTCCACTGAATATCATACTTGTTACATAAACTGGGGGGAGTTGGCTGGAAGGACCTGATCACTGCCTGGGGATCAGCTGGGTGTCAGTCAGTATGTGAGGAGCAATAGTATTGTATAGCACTTGTTTCACTTGGGCTTTCTTTCTTATTCTCCCTCTCCCCCCCCCCCCCCCTCCCCCATCAGTAGCACTAATAGTAGTAGTAGTAAAATCAGTATTTTTATCATTCCTATTATTAGTACTACTATCATGTTTTATATCAATTATTAAACAGTTCTTATCTGAACCCATGAGTTTCTGATTCTCCTCCTCATTCCAGCACACTGGAGGGCTGCATGGTACTTAATTGCTGATGGGGAGTAAACCATGACAGAAGGGTTGAAGGTCTGGTTGGATGCAGCTTTGTGCAACCTTCTCTAGTGAAAGATGTCCCTGCCAATGGCAGAAGGACTGGAACTAGATCAGCTTCAAAGGGCCCTTCCAACACCAACTGTTACATGATTTCAAACAAAACATCTTCAGTGTCATCTATCAAACAGTGTCCAAAAAGAGGACATCTGTCCATCTACCAAAAAAAGTCCGCAAAATCTAGGTAACACTACCAGATGTTATTTTTTTACTATGCATAGTGTGAAGAAGTTTCTTTTTCTGTTTGTTTTGAGTATACAGTCTGGTGATTTTATTTGATGCATCCTGTTCTTTTACTTAATAGAGACAGCTGTTGTCTGTTGACCTTAATATGAGGATATTAAAAGCTTCTATCATATCTCTTGCTGCTCTGTACTTGTCTCTTTTTCAGATTAGTTGTCCTGATTATACTCTCATGAAAACTAAGCTATACCTGTGATCACCTGTGAGGTCTCTTTGTTTTCAGTTTCTACTACATGTCTTTTGAACTGGAATTCTAGAGCTGCATTGAGTAGTCAAGGTTCATTTATACTGTTAATTAATAGTTAGAGATAATGATGTCTTACTTTGACATCTAGCCTGCTGTGTTTCTCACCTGCAACCAAAGGCACCAACATATTTGGCAAATCTTGTCTTGAAGTACCTGTCTCTGAAACTTAGACTACACAATGTCAAAATTTATTTTTAAGATGGAATGAAAAATACTGGACAATTCTAAAACTGTTCCCTCACTTTTCCTAGGTGTCAGAAATAAAGTGTAGTATATTAACTAGTTTATTTGAGGAAATTCATTCCTAGAACATTATGTTCTATTCATTTACATTATACTGTAAAAAATTAACTTTTTGCAAAGGCACTCAGTGTGTCCTAGGTGTGAAGCAATTCTCTGCATTTTCAGATGCAAACACTTCATGCAGAGGAATCCCCACAGTATCCACACAGGGAGTTATTGGGAAATAATGTCTGTACTGTTAAAGAACAGTTTAGCTTACTGAGCAATTTCCTCCTCACATTGGCAGCCCCTTTGATACCCAAGCAGTATGGCAGACAAAGAATAACAACTCTTGTTCATTCTAAACAGAATATCAGATAACCCACTGTGATCACAGGTGACTTTTCTGACTGTGCTTTTTCCCATATCTCTGGTAACTTGATGACATTTTTAGCAAGTTCTTAACTTCTTAAGCAACAATTTTTGACAAACCCAGCATAAGGCTTTATGTGTCTCTAAACACAGAGGTTTGTTCCCCTGTAGTTAATCAGCAGTCAGTGAAAAGCATCTGAGGAGCTGAGCTTTTCATTTAGATTCATGAACTGATACTGGCTATGTGTAGTCCTCTTAGTAATTTTGGTGAAAGAAAACTTTGATCTCAAGTTTTGAATATAAATTTTGGGCAATAATTTTCCTTTTTTTTTCCCTTCAGAAAATTTTGATTGTGACAACAAGCAAGATATTAACTGGAATGATCTACAATTATTCTTTAATAATTTATTGGAAGTATTTCTCAAAATACTTAAGATATAAGCAAGCATAAGCAGACAGATTTAAGAAACTGTCAGTTAGTAAGTGAGCAAAAAGTTTGTGCTAGTTCTGGTTGGTATAGGGTTCATTTTCTTCAGACTAGATTGTATGGGCTGCGTTTTGGGTGTGTTGAAAACTGTATTGACAATATAGAGATGTTTTTGTCATTGCTGATCAGGGCTTGCACAGCATCTGAGCATTTTCTCTTCCTTATTCTGCCACACTGGCCAGGGGGCTGCGGGTGCATATGAAGCTGGGAATAGACACAGCTAGAACAGCTGATCCAAACTGATCCAAGGGATATCCCGTGCCACATGACATCATACTCAGCGTATAAAATTGGGGGAAGAAGGAGGAAGGGGGCAATATTTGGAGTGGTGGTGTTTAATTTCCCAAGTCATCATTACGTGTGACAGGGCCCTGCTCTCCTGGAAATGGCTGAACACCTACCTGATATGGGAAGCAGTGAATTGATTCCTTGTTTTGCTCCACTCCTGTGTGTGGCTTTTGCCTTACCTATTAAACTGACTTTATCTCAACAGGTTTTCTCACTTTTACACTTCCAATTCTGTCTCTGATCCTGCTGGTGTTGAAGTGAGTGAGCAGTTGTGGGGTGCTTCGTTGCTGACTGTAGTTTCTTGCTGGGGGGTTAAACCATGACAAAGTTGCAAACAGTGCTAGGTCTTCTTTCATGCATAAACAGGTTGTCTAAATTGTATTACTTTTATCTAGTTAATGTGTTTTTCTTACCAAGTTTGTCTCCCAAACTTTAAAAATATTTGGGACCTCATTTTGTATGTCAAGATGTTCTTCCTGAACACTATTACTTCTAACTTAGAGAAGTCTTCAAACCTTGCGTGGATTAATAGATCAAACATTGTATGTACTAGAACATAAAAAAACCCAACTAACAAAGGCAGATGGCTTGGCAGCTAAAATAATATAAACATTCCCTGAAAAAATCTGGCATTATATAGAACAGTTTCGATGAGCAAAAAATTCTCTTTAATCACTACTGTACAGCCATTTCAATGCACTCAATCATGAACACTCCAATGAACAACAAGGATCACAGGAAATTTTCTGAAAAAAATCAAAGTCAAATTTGATCCTTTAGGATCTGAATTGAAAATTCCTATTCAATCCAAAAGTAAACATCTAATTTTCATGCCTTTTTAAGAAAAACAAATGTTCACATTTATTGCAGGGCCATGATGTGTATTCCCTGTTTTCCACCAATGAACCAGAAAGAGAGATCTTAGTTCAATCTTTTTTCTAAATTAGTTTAGTCTATTTAGTCCTGAAAGAAAGACTAGATTATATTTAGTTCTATTTTTTGGTTTTGTTTTGTCTTCTTTTAATACTCTTCAACTTTGGAAGCCTGATTAGCTAAAGCAAAGTCCAAAATATAACTGTACCATATATTGGAAAGATTATACACCCACCAAGCTAGAGAATCATTCCATGACTGATTATTTCTTCAATAAAAAGGTAACTTTTCTGTAAAAAAGGAGATAGATGCAGCAAAGAATACTAGAGAGATGTAAAACAAACTTTTTTAGAAATTATTCAGTAAAACACTCTTCCAAGAAATGGAAAATAAGCTGAACTCCCTTGATGAATAAACATATGGCAAGGTCTTCCTTTGTTTTCACAAGTTCCAGTATTTTTGCTTCCAACTGAAATAATTTTTTGGATTCAAAGTAGATTTGCACACAGTTCCCAGGATGAGCAATATAATTTTGTCTTTTTTCTTCTTGTATTATTATTGGCCTTCTTTAGTATTGCTTACATCCTGCAGATGCATAAACAGTATTTGAGGGGGAAAAAGTAAATGTTTCAAAAAGTGAAACTATGATCTTGAATGTACTAAGCTGAAGAGATTTTGTCAACTAAAGAAAATCCAGACGGAAAAAAAAGAATTACATTCTTTTACCTGTAAAACTTGAACTGGATTTCCTTTTGGTAGTGATGCAACTACACTTATTTCATCATTGTGATGATATGTGTCAATATTTTTATTCATTCCTTTGTCTTTCAGTTGCAAAATTATCTCCTGGAAGGTTGTTTCTATTACTTTGCAGGATGGACTGTCATCTTTAAACATACCTAGAATATATGTAAAGAACAGAGGATTTACACCGGGAGCACCCTTGGGGACTACTCAATTGCAATTAATTTAACTAGACACTGGATGTCAGTGTTGCCATTTTATAGTCAAAAAAGAAAAAAAAAAAGGGAAAAATCAAGAAAATCCAAGGTGTAACCAGAAGTAGGATATAGAAGAAGTCTAATCGAATCATTCAGAACAGCTTAGGAGCTAATTAGCATTTTATATCTTCATGGTAGAAAGAACATGTTGGCTTCAAAGACACAGCTCTCCATAAAGGTTTTGATTTCTATTAAGAGCAAACAAACAGATGAAGAAACATTTCAACTAAATGGTCATTTTAGGAATCTATCACAGAGTTTTTATATGGCAATTAACATTAACATTACATTTAATCAAAATGAGGAACAGTGCACAGTGTGAGTGATGGTATTTGCTTGTGGTTAATTTTGTACCTGGCTTTCAAAAAAAATACCTGGATTTAACTCACTCCTAATCTCATGACCTTAATGGAGCTGTTTACTTTTGCATCAGGATTTATTTTTCAACAAGTTTTGAAAGGGATTTGTAAAAGAGTGAGATTAGAAAAATATGAATGGGGTTTCATAAAAGTCTACCCACTAAACACAATCGTCCATCACCTGCTGACACTGAAGAAAATTTTACCAAAGACCATATTTAATGTATTGGTTTTCACTGTCAGACATACATACAATCTCCTTTGAGAGAAAGTCTCCTTTGGCAGAAATACTAATTCACCTACGGCTTCAAGCCATCCTGCAGAATAAAACTCAGTATTAAATAGAATCTCAAAGAAACAACACCCAATTTCACTAGCAACACTTTTCAAAATCAAATATCATAGTGTCCAATATACTGGGAGAAGGACATCCTTAGGAACCTTTATCAAGGGCAAAAATTCCTTATAATGCAAGTAAATATAATTCTACTGTCATTATAAATGTATTTGGCTGGTAGATTGGAAACACTTAAGCTGAACAGCTGAAAATAGTATGAAAAATGAATCAATTTTTTTTTTTTTTTTTAAGTTCTTAGTTGGATATTCAAAAAAGCCCTGAGCATGCAGAATTACTTTTTTACTGTGAAAGTGTAATTCATGCAATTTGTGTATTCATTAAAATGTTTCAGAAGATGGTGACCAACATAAAGCATACAGATTTGTTATCTGATTTGTATGGATGGCAAATATAAAAAAATTCTCTTAGGTTTCTAAATAACATTCCAGAAACTTTGTAGGAAATATTATGCATAAGTGAAAAATTTCAGTCAAGAATATTTCATTAAAAGTTTACTATGTTCTAGAGGAAAAAAAAAAATTAGCAAAAGTAGAGAAATCATTAAAAGCGGCCAAAATCACTCTCAAGCTTTTATCATCCTGGAAATGCTAATTACCATCATGTCTGGTCTCAGTTAAAGGCTAGTAATAAGCTACACACACATATCCCTTTAAATGCCTATATCAAGTATTTCAACAACATCAAGATTTATACGAAATATACTTCACAGTGAACAGTGAAGGCACATGTAAAAAATATAAGGGATAACTCCTTTTAGAGTCATCAAGGTGTGAATCAACATATCTAACTTAAGAGATAATCTATCATCTGATACTTTATCTCCAAAGAAATAAGTTCGTTGAATTGGGGAGTCTATTAATATCTCCCAAATAAATTAGATCTGATCCAATCCAAAAATCTGCTGAAAGTTTACAAAATGAGAGCAAGAGTAAGAGCAAATTCATAAAGATGCTTTGGTGTTTATTCAGTCATCGTTAGAAATGTGCAGCTAGATCAAAATCAAAACTTTAAGTCAGTCTAAGCACTTACTGTGTTGGTGTCTAAAATATGTGTCTGGTTTGATTTGGGGTTTTTTTGTAGCATTTTTCCTTTTACCAAAATCCTAATTTCACACTCTCTTTGCCCCTATGGTTTATATTTCTGTGTATGAATAAGAATGCAGGATATCTATCCTTTGTGTTTCACTATGCTGAGGTGAATCCAGCAAACATGACATACCTATGTATCACTACTAATTGAATTTCTAATAAAAATATTACAGCTACAAACACTGATAAAATTCTTTGTCTGGTATCTTATATGCCTGTTAATGTATGATGATACTTTCACAAATTACCTCTGTGACGAAATAGAGAGTACGACAGATAAAATTAGACTAGGAGGGGCTACAAAAGCATGGCAAAACATGATCAGATTGCAAAAGAGTCTTAAGAAATTGAAGAAATAAAATAGAAAGTGAACTGATAAGAACAGCTGCAAGTTTTCTCACTGTAAGCAGGAGCAATTAACTGCACCAATACATGTCAACTGCACAGTCAAGTCTGAGTAAAGCAGGTTACAAGGGATCACAAGCCAAACTTAGGGTACGTATGATGTCTATGCACTGTATTTATGTACAGTACTATTGAAGCAAATGACACTCATACCAAAATGAATAAAAAGAGCATAGTTTGCAAGTTGTTGCACTTTCTTCTGGTATTATTAAGCCCTCTTATGGAGGTTTGTTATCAGGTGTGGGTATTGCATTTCATGGAAGCTATAAATGAGGTCAAGGTTGATCAGTTGTTTAAAGTCTCTCAATCCCTGTTTTTCATTGAAACCCTAAAAAAAGTAAGACTCTGGATAAAAGAAAGGCATAGAAAGCATCAAGGTTAGCCTGAAGGAGAAAGGACTGAGGGCAGATATTATTTAATGAACTATGTTGCAAAAAAAAAAAAAAAAAAGGAAGGGTAAAATTGTAGAAAAAGGCATTAGATTAGGAGGTTTTTTCAATGATGAGAACTATAAACCATGGAAATAGATTGCCTAGGGACGTCTATCATAAAATTCTTTAAGAAATGGTTAAAGAAAAATATCTATCAGGAGGAGTGCTAATACTGCCTTGGAGCAGACCGAAGGACAAAATGATCTCCTAAGATCCATGCTATAGTATTTCTCAGATCTTATTCCACTTACTTCTGCCATAATGATTGATTAGTACAACAATTCCCAGACCAAATAAAAACCAACTGAAAAATACATAGAAGGAAGACAATCAGAAAAGAATCAGTGGCATACATAGTTTGTGGGTTTTTTTTAATAAAGGCATACATTGAATACTTAAAATACTTTCCTTCTTTATCCAATTTAATACTGTCATCTTTTTTCCTATTTCACTTACTCTTATAAAAATAATTTACTTTTTACTAATGAATTACAAGGCTAGATTAGAAAATTGAGACATTCCGTATATATATATAGCAGAAATGATTGTTGAAAATTTTGGATCTACACATTGTTCTTAAAGTTATTTCTTTATTTTCTAACTTAAAGTGAACACATAGTAGAAGAGATTACTAACTGACAATGTGATAGCAAAGATGTCTAAAATTTATATTTTTAGAGAGTGTATTAATCCCCATCATAAAATTATCATCTCTCTTACTGTTTGATATGTTCAGCTATGCTTGCATTCAATGCCTGTTCTTACCAAAGGCTTCTAGTGTTTTTACCACTATTCTCCAGTCACTTTGGTCACAAAAAGAAGTCCCAGCTCTTGCTGCAACAATATGAGATGGAATAATTATCAGCTTAGCTGGTAAGACCAATGATGTTGACCTAAGTGCTCATAGAAGAGAATTTCTCTAGTTGTAGAACATAATAAGAATTAAACTGAGACAGAAAAAACTTATCTCTCAAGAAGAAAAGTTAAAAATTAGTTTCTCTTCACAAAGAACACAAGTAGAAAGTATTCTACCATTGCATTGCAGCAAAGCTGGGGCAATGTCAGCTTTTGCTGCAAGCTGCCTATTTTCTTCCTCCATAGTCTCCTTCCACAAGGCTTGTGACAGTCCTCATGCACTCCTCAGTGTGCTCAGATCTAACAGCATAGCTGAACCAGCAGAAAGCAGAGCCCCTTAGAGACCTAGCTGTTTACTACTGGTTTATCTCCCTGAACAAGCTCATTGAGATGCTGGGATAATAGTGGATTAAAATAAAAATTTACAAAGGGGTAATTCCTTGAGCAACAGCCTTAAGATAATGTGTTCTCAGAGAACACAAAGGACTAATTTTTATGCAATGCACTGGTTTATATTCAAGTGATACTTTTATTTTTTGTTTTATTTCCTAGATTTTCCCCAAATTGTGGGAGATATCTAGATACGTTTTTGATGCCAAACATGCATAATTTGATTCTTAACTCAGTATAAGTAGTTAAGAGGAGACTGAATCTGTAGTCTGGTAGAGCTGATGTTGCTGCAGCTATGTGCCCCAAGTCATCCAGAGCCTTCTTCCTCTTGACTAATCTTATATGTTGCATTGCAAGCACCTTGGAGCTGAGACTGTCCTGGGACAAGACTGGCAAGGACCTGGATAGGATGTGCCTCTTCCAAGTCCTTAATTTGCATTCTACACCACCTTTGTGCCTGTGTTCTTCTGTGGGCTTGCAAAGCCATGGTTTGATGGCTCCTGAGCAAACAGGGCAGGGTGTTGTTTGGGTCACACACGCATCATCACCTCTCCCTGCTCCTTGTGGGTGTGCAGACAAGGTGGGGATTTTGCCTATGGTAATTAATTACTGCCAGACTCTGGTAGTTACAATGATACACTAGCTTCATGTGATGCTTCCAAGGAATAGGGTGATTGGCACAAAGTTTTACACTTCACTTGGCAAATACAATATCACAGACCTTTTCATTAATTTTCGAAGTTTTAGGCCAGCGATCTGCACATTGTGTGTTACATGTTATGCAATAGCAACTCCCCCATTTTGGAGCATTCCAGTGGAAACAGCATTACTATAAGCTGGTAGTCTCTCAAAATGAAATCTATGTTGAAATATTCGTTTAATTGTTTTATGTTGTATTTTTTGATAGGCCAAGCATTTGCATGGGTTTATGGCCATTTGTATAGAATTACTGGGAAATCTTAGCAAGACTAAGATTAACCAGAGGGTTTTTTGTTTTTTTTTTCTTAAGTACAGAACACAGATAAAATATGCCAGAAGATCACATAAAGAGCATGCTCAATGATAAAATAAATTCACTAATGCACTTGACCATAGAGCACAAAGATCTATGAGGTGACACTGGCCTAAACCAGAAAAGCAGACAACACACCATCACATAAAGGCTTTCTGCCAATCAGTTTCTGGAAAAATCAACTTCTATCTCACACCATTTAAAGCAAGATTAAGTTACTACTTAGATTAACCATAAGAGATAGTAGAAAGTTGCGCTACATATTATTCTACTTATGTCTAAAACCAGAAAAAAAAGGAACATCTAAGATACCATACTGGTGTTTTTTTTCCCTAGAAATTAAATAGAGAAATTTAAAAAAAAAAAAAAAAAAAAAAAAAACCCAGTCCCCTTTTTCTTANAAAAAAAAGAAAAAATCCAGTCTCCTGTTTGCTAGAAGTTGAGAGGCAAAGCAAAAGGCAGGTGGCCAACCCCATTCCCACCTGTACAGCAGAGAAACAGGAAGACAAATTAAAAATATTTCCTACTGAAGTGCTGTGTTGGAGACATAGCTGTCCTTCCTCCAAAGAGATTCACAGGTCTGACCCATTCTTGATTTCTTCTTTTACTGGTCTTGCATATGCAGCACCAAAGTAACATTTTGTAAGCACTTTGCTACTACTTTAACAAACCTGCCTTCTAATAACTGTGGAATGGAAACAGTGTATATTGTTTTCCATGCTATTAAAAAGAATAAAAATGTTTTCTGCTCTTAGACTCTAGAGGAAACAAAACTGAAAAAGGCAGCATAAGTAAAAAATAAAAAAAGGGCTAGATTTCCAATTAACCCATGTCAGTCTTCATATCATGGGCATCCAGATAAGAAGGAAAAAGGATGTAAAAAGCCACCTATGAACTGTGTTCTGCTTAGAGAATAACTCACTCTACTTAATGGGTCAAAAACATAGAAGAGATATAAAACATTTTTAAATACAGTTAACAAAATCAGTTACCAAATTGCTTCTTCACTTATAACCACTCTACAACAAAGACAGATTCTCTTTTCATTAATGTAATTTAGCCTTGATTTACAAATGGACATTTCTCTGCTGTATGTTACATTCATGTGCTCAGTTTAAACTGCTGTTATATTCTTGGGACATGTTAAGAAGGCTACAGAAAGACTGAAGCATAGAGGTTTCCAGATTTTATCACCAAACTAACTTTTCCTGACACCTATAGATGGTAACAGGTTCCAAGTGAGAAATTTCACCATGTTTAATGGTGAAAATATAAAGAAATGTTTGGGGTTTTTTCCTAAAAGATGCCTTCTTCAAAGACTTAGATATTAAAATGAAGAGAGAGAAGGAAAAAATAATTTGTTGTTCACTTTCATTATCTTTTGAAAGCAAACTAAAATTCTCAATGTTCATTTCCAGGATCATTTTAAAGCAATTTAAGTACGGATTTTCACTGAACAGGAAGTCTTCTATTTTCTGCCTCCCATCCCTAATGTTGTTTCTCGTGGTTTGGAAGTAACATTTGTTTAGAATTTGTTTCGGGAATAAATGAAGACCTGGATATGGGACCTGAGAAGAAAACTGAGAAGCTGACATGAGATAATGGGGACTGGTTACTGCAAGAAAGCTGGAAAATGAAAGCCAGGTGGTTAAAGAGGATATGAAAGAAAATGAAGGTTACTTGAAAGAAGATGGAGATTGCTTGAGAAGCTCTAGAAGACTGGGTCTGAAGGGACAAGGAGACCAACAGGCAGATGAAGATGGAGAAGAAAAAGAAGATAGACCTGATTGCAACCATTTTTCAGAAGAACTGGCATTTTTCATAGAGGATCTCCTTTGAGATTTCCCTGGTATTGGACTTTGAATTCGTCAAGTAGTGCCAACTGCTGGTCATCATTTATGATTCGCAGTGCTATCAGAAACAAAAGTAGAAAAATACAAAATTACTGAAGAGCTGTGAAAAGGGGGGCTGGAACTGAAAGGGCAAGGTTAAAAAAAAAAAACAAAAACAAACGAACCCTATGTCAAAGTTTGGGAAAAAGAAACTGGGCAGATTATAATAAGCCACAAGGGAAAAGGAAAACAGGATGGAAAGTCTGACTGCAATTGGAACATGTCTGTATAAACTAAATAGAAGCAAGGAAAACTTGAGCGCTGCTCCACATTTATTTGTCCTGTTTAATTTTTAGGTTCTATACTCCTAGACAAGCTTGGAGAAATAATACAAACTTTTTGTTTCTTCCATCAAACAGGATGGACAAAAGCACCTTGTCAGTGATGCCAGGCCAGTCAACCTGAAAAGCAGAAGATGGATTTCTGTCTAGCTATAGTCACAGAGACTGACTAGTTGGGAATAAGACAACCAGGAAAAGGTACAGAAGAAAACAGGAAGAAAAGTAATTGAGACAAAAGCCATATTATTACGGATGAATGGAGAGGCTGTGTGGGTTTAAAAAGTACATTTGTCAGTAGGACTCAACTTCGTACAGCCATTTGAACGTGAGTTTTAATGAGGCAAACACTATCAAAGGAGAAAAGGGGGCCTCACTTTTAGTATGGTAGGAGGTTACCTGTGAGTTGAAAGTTAATTTCTGTCTTTTCTCATCAGAGTGTGTCTGATATCAATAAAGCTGTTTAATGGAAACTTTTAGTAGTTGAACACTAATTATATGTTTTTCATTTTTAGAGTACCTGACTTTATGTTTTGGATTCTGAGCAAAGCAAGTGGTGCATACCCAAGAGATACATCTGAAATCAATGAAGGGTGTGCATGGAATATATAAAGTGCTTAAATAAGCTGAGATCCTGTAAGAATCAAGTTCCTATATTTCTCTGTTTGGAAATTCTACACATAAATTCCATGGGGACTTTAGACAAGAAACTAGCTGTGATTTTATTGTCTATCTCCAAAAGTATACTTTAGTGTTAAGTACATGACTATTTTTGAAGCACTGAGATCTTACACAGATAAGCAATAAGAAAAAATAAAAACATGAGAAAATTAGTAGTTCCAATTCCAAAGTAGATCTTATACTGTTCTGTAAATACAGAATAAGAAAATTTCAAAACACTCTTATTTGCATACATTGAACACAAGTCCCACAAAAAATTTTATATTGTTGTGGAATGAGAAACCTTTTCTTAAACATGTTCACAGTGAAGTAAAATAAGGTTGTAAAAACATCCATTTTCCTGGAATTACCTCAAGCCTGATCTTTTGACGTCTAAAGCTAAAAATATTATTCACAGCATGCACATTCTCTCTCTCTCTGTCTCTTATATACTTACATATACGACAAGGAAAAAAGTATCACCATCACGAGATATGAAACAAATTAATCTTTTTCTTTCCAGATTTTAACATTTAAAAAATAAAATTATATGATCAGGTAAGTGTACCTTATACTTCATCTATTGATTTAATTCTCCTGATATTTCAAAAAATCTAGCTCAGAAGGCCAGTCTCTGCTAGAATGGATTGAATGTTTGGTAGTGCAGAATTTTCCCATAGCCAATATAGAAGTCAAAGAGAAAAATTTTGAATCCCAAGAAGTCATTATATAGACAAGATTTCCAATAAAATATCTATACATAATGTCTCAATCATAAGACATTTAGGTCTCTAAACGGTAGGGAATCTCAGAGTTTAGATGGCAAGAGAATATTTGGCATCCATGTGGTGTTACAAACCTTGTTGTAAGAACTCCTTAGATCAAAAAGATTGTTTTCTGGAATTACAAACATAGATATAATAGGGTGTAAATCTAGTTAGAGATATTCTATCCTCTTGTTGAGTGACAAGTACCTTTTGAATGTATCTGGTTACTGCCTCTCTGAACATCATGAAGCCGAACAACAAACTCATTAATTAAACAAATCTTTGTGCAATTCTTTAGACAATGCAGTATGTTGTCAGTTTTTCCAACCTAACAAAGACTGAATAAACCAGGAATAGCAAAACAAAATTGCCTCCAACAACAAGACATGCTTTTTCTGCAGTAAAGTGCTTGAGTTAACAGCTGAGTTATAACACATTGATCACATTATTACGGTGGTTAGTCACCATACAGTGAGTTTTAGTGGTATTAGGTAGTACACTGTAATACTTCACGATGCGAGTGCAAGAGGTAAACAATGCTTTGGAGAAAAACATTCTTGCCCAAATATAACCTTCAGTAAAATGACTAAGTAATATTACTTACAGTTATTTGAGGAATAGTGAGTGAGTGTATGCTGAGCAGCAGTTTGCACCTGATGAACTGCATTGTTAAAATACAGCAAGTATCATAGAAATGTTACAGTAATATTATGCATGTAACAGTAATATTATAGTACTATGCGAGTCATAAGCAAACTGAAAAACTCAGAAATAGAGAGAGAAAGTAAGAACTTACTGCTCAAGTGCATGCACTAGAGAAGGTTGAATTCTGATTTTCTTTAAGAACGATCCAAGAAGCTATGACTTTGGGACTGCTGTCTGAGTTCATGTTTTTCAATTTTGGTCTAATTCCTCATGCTATTTTCCAGTTTCTCCCCAGCTGAATCATGTCCCTGCAGCTACCATTCAAAGAGGACAAAGTACTCCTAAGGCTCACTTAGCTACTGGTGCTTGATTATATGTTGAGCTTTTGTACTGTGGTCTGATCTTGCCTTCACTACCTCTGTGCTTCAGAACCACCCTCACTGCCAGACAGCTAAAATGAGCCTCTTTATGCTGTTTTTTGATTTCTGTGTCTTATACTGTTTTATCATATATATCTTTTGTGAGCTGGATTGCATCTGTTTTTAATATCTCTCCCATTTACACTTAAATCTGTTAAGTTAGTGCAATTTCCTTTTTGTATTGTTTTGCTCCTCCATTCTTTTTCTGAAATAATTAAGCTCTGTGTTTTCAACCTTTGATTGTTTCCAAATAATAGAATCTGCTCCAGAAACTTTAAAGATCTTCTTCAGTTGTAATGATTAGAAGAAATCTAAAAAGCCGTTCATTTAATTGTTCATTTAATTTTGTCATAAATACAAGCGAAGTTAAATCTAATCTTCAATCTCAAGACTGAATAAATGAGCAAGACAGTATTGAATTTTATATTATTAATATGCTAATTGCAAAATCATTGGTTATAAAAACCAAAGTTTTAACCATTAAAATTAATGATTTTCATCCAATTTTCAGATATATGCTACTATGAGATCTTTACAGAGTGATAAACACAGAGTAGAAGGAGGCCTTTTGTCCTTCACAAATAATATTGTAGGTTTTGCAGCACATTATTATACCTTTATTATCCTTCTGTCATAGTAAACCAACCTGTAAAACAAATGCTGATTTTTTCAGCTTTTTAACTGTCCTTTTTTCCTTGCTTTTTAATATTTCTATTGCTTACATCCTTGATTTAAGTTTGCTACTAAGAAAAAAATCGCTGCACTAGACGTTATAAAATCTTTACATGTGTACAGTACTATATGGTTTGATAAGTGTACTGCCTAAAGCATTTTTCAATGACAGCAGTCAGTGTTTTTGAAAGGAACACTTAATATCATTTTCTCAGATTGTCTTCACTGTTCAGTAAAGAGCAGAGATTATTCATAGTTCTCCTCTATGTAATACATGCATAGTCTAGCACAAGACTGCTATAACTCCTGTACAAAATGCTCAATGTGAGTAAACAGCATCTATAACCTGAAAAATATACACATCAGTTACCAAAAACAAATGGCCGAGTGAAATCTGGTTGTGCTAAGACTACCTACAATTAATATACAGAACCTTTTTTACAATCTCAAACAAATCTATTTTATTTTCAGTACTAGTGAAAAGTATATAATGAAGGGAGGAGGGGGGAAAGTATGCATAGAAATAGGCATACTTTCAGTTTTGAAATTTGAATCAATCATGCATTCCCCAATATATTTGTTCTTGCTCTTCTCCAGTTAGTGCCTACACAAGATAGTAGTGTCTGTCCATGTTCTAAACTGTGTTTTCAAGCAGTGTTCAAAGCACTATATAAATCAGATCTTGTCAGGTCAAACTAGAATCAATCCTGAAAGTTATGCTCCTAGCAAGTATTGAGAGTTGTTTTGGACTTGAGCTTGCCCTCCCACATCCAACTATTTCTACAGATTAGAAACACCAATATTAATGCAACTTCAAATGAAAAAGAAACTGGTGACAACCTAATGAACTTAATTCTCAAAAAAACTGTTGGCATATACTTACATTGGCTGAACTTGGAATATTCAAAACAAATACATACTGAAACAGCGTCTCAGGAGATCAGAATCACATTAGATATTTACACCCAAACCTTGCCAGCAAGATACAAAAATGACAGAGCCTGAGGTATCCAAAACTTAAAGGAATTGCCTTACGATGATACCAAAGCCTGGGGTTGGAGAAAGGCTGCTTAAAAGTCCTTCTCAAATTATATAAATGAATGCAGATTCATTAAATCAATGTACCTCATAGACAGCCTCATGTTGCTGATAGAACTGTAGAGTTACAGAACTTACTGGAGGGAAGGAGGTGGCTAAAGAAATTATCAAGTGGCAGAAGGAGCTGTGAGAAAGTTTGTTCTCCCAACCGTGCAGAATAGGAAAAAAAAACCAAACAAAACATTACTGAAGGAATTATTGAGATGAGAACTCATAGTAGCTCAGAAGTTCAAGGGGAGAAGCATCAACATGGATAGGGATCAAATTCTAAAGGGGAAATGTAAAGTTCAAGAAGACAACTCAGCAGGGAGAAACAGAGGTTGAATCTTCCCCTCCTGACTGATATCTGTCTCACTTATAGAGATTTCTTGCATTTATTATTGGCAGTGCTGAAAATTTTAGCCTGGTAAAACTTAAAATTTCAGCTATGTTATGTTTGTGCTTTAACAGCAGATAGTTGCTTTGCACATCTAAGTTGCAAAGGACCCACTCACAGAGGGTCCTCATGTATGGCAAAAGATGCCTAAACATATGACTCAGAGAGAAATAGAAATGTATCTCTTTTTATTCTACAACAAAATACTGCAGCTGTCAAAATATTGAAATCAGTCACGTTACAATTTAGCATGGAAGAATATGTCCTCCAAAGCAATAGAAAAAGTAAAGAGAAATTTCAAAAAACATTTTCCCAAGGTGCTGAAAATCTTACTTTCAGCTTGGTGGCATTGACTTAGTTCCCCATTTTTATATAAGCAAGTCAAAATTGTATAAGTGCATATATATATACACATACATATTTATATAATCAACAATTTAGTAGTATACTGCTCAGCCACTTGGACAGTAATAGTTTATATAAAACACTACAAAGATGCCTTCTGCATGTTTGCTTGTGCCTGAAGCCCAAGATAGACTTTGTTTGACACTGGTAAGGAATGCAGGTACCTCTGCTATAGGTTGAGATGTTTCTGCTGTGTGTTCTGGACAAGAGCCACTGGGCAAAGGGGATAAGCTAGGGGGATATTGGGGGTGGCTGTGTGTGTCAAATAAGGATCCTCCTTGTTATGCATGTGATTTTCTTATAATCATGTCAGGGTTACATCTGTCCCTCCTATGCAACTTAAATTGGAACAGAAGTCATTCCATGAGATGCTCAGTGTCCAATGCAGTCAAGAGTTTTTCTGACAGATCTAGGCTGGACAAAACCATACAGAGTTGTTTTCTTTCCAGTAAAGTAGAAGCAGGTATGGAACCTCCATATTCATTCTGAATTTGATAGCAGGAATATCATGAGTTTGACAAGATGTTTTCAATTTGATCAGGAAGACAAAAGACACAAAACAGGCTGTTACTTGAGCATATCTAACAGTCAACCGAGGGATATATGCAACAGTGATAGACACTGAGCTGTATTGAAGAGGACAAAGACTTCTGAATCCACATAAACAGATTTCCTATTTTATTGTCTAACATGATCCTTAAATCAACCACAACAATTAATTATGGCACAGTAATTAAATATATTACAAATGTATTACACAGTTTTTTAATGTTTATATAGCAGCTAGAACTTATATGCAGCTCTGTATATGTGCACTTATAAATATATGCTATTAAAAATTCATGTTTCACCATTTAATTCCATATCATATGTATATCCAAGACCAGAAATATGGCTAAAACCTGTTGCTGGGCAAATCTGTTTGGTTTTTGCTCTCAATTTTTCTTCCTCCATCATGCTTCCTACTCCATGCATTCTCTTCGTGGTCAGACTTGCAAAATAAATATAATGACAAAAGAAAATTAAATCACACAGATTTCTGGTTTCTATCAAAAATAAAAATTACTAACATGAATGTCTTGTACAATCACAGTTACATGCAAGAAAATGGATGAGAATGACAGCAGCAGATTTTCTGGTTTTTTATCAGTGTCCTAAGCTAAAGAAACACTGACTCTGGACAGAGAATTTCCGTTTTATTGCAACCAAAGTAGAACCCCTATGTTTGTGGGGGGTGTCTTCACACGCCTGGGGAAAAACTGCATCTTAGGTATTCAGATTTATTTCTTTGGTGTTTTAAATTGGCATACAATGTACTGACATCCTTTATAAGTCTGTGCCGTATTTTTAACTGTCAGTGGGTGAAGTTATGCTAATACATGTTCATGTCTACCCATCCTTCTAATTCAAGTCTTTATTAGAAACCTGGGTCATCAAAAAATCTCTGCATTGACTGTAAAAGAAGCTAAAATATGTCAGTAGAGAATAAGGTAATCCGATTCCCTCTCATCATTACCTTGAACTGAAATGCTAGAGTGATTATACTGCCTTAATTCAGGTCCCAGAATTAATAGTCTGAAAGAGCATAAGAATCAGGAACTGAGTGTTAATTAAAAATATAAAACTCTTTTGTTTGTTGTTTTGCCTAAGCCATTTAACTGCTATTAAATTGCTATTTTTAAAGAAAAGACTGTGCAGCATAATTACTAACATTATGGAACAGTACTGAAATATTTTAGATACTGTTATTTTAATTTTGTCATCTTTGCAGGTAGAAGGCATAATGTCTGCCTGAAAATAATATTTGCAGGTAATTAGCCTCATTTTCCTGATCACTGTGCAATTGATATTACTGTGAATATCAACATTTGTATACTAAGTAACACTCTGTTTTTCATTATCTCTGAGCACTAACTGAAGTTGTGAAATAAATTTGCATGTGGAATTTAAATTGTATATTTTTTCTTTCCAGCAAAACTTTTTAAGTCTAAATTTGTGATGTACAACTGTTTCCAGTTTGTTTTTGCCTTTTGAGCTTTTCAGTAAGGTGTTTTAAAATTGTATAAGCTTTCTTCATTCATTAACACAACAAAAATGCATAACCCTGGCAAGTGAAACCTATCAGAACCACAGGGTCAGAAAATAGAAGACTGAATTTGTAGACTGTATAATAACAAAAATGATGCTGTTAAAATTCTGCAAGACCTTGCAGAAATATAATGGCATAGTCTGACTCAACTTACCCCCACCTCTGTCTTTTGTAGAAATCAACATAAATGTTAACAACTATGAAAGTCACCCATGTCATTTAAAAAAAAAAAATCAGTAAAAAACATTGGATATATTTAGCTATATAGCTACTTACACTTATACATGCAATTTAAGAAGTTAAACTATTCCCAGGTCATCTGGTTACCAGTATTTTGAAAATAAATACTATAATTGCTGGTTAATTCACCATTCTTTTTCTAAATGTATTGAAGTTTTAAATTAATCTAGTTGCACGCTGTCTTTCAATTGACATGCTCCACTTTGATTTCAAATAGGCATGTAAATTAGCAATGGATAATGGGATAAGATATACACTGGTGAGATTTGGAGCAGTGTCTATTGAAAGCCCTTTCCATGCTTGGGCTAAGTCACTGATCCAAATACTGATGAAGTAATGGAAGAACAGTTTGAGATATCATTGAACTTTGGGTCAGTTGCTACAGAGGCAAAATGAGCAATAATGGATTTTCCATAAAAGCTGGAATAAGAAAACTTTGAAAATTATTTACCTAGTTGTATTCTAGATATATTCACAAATGATTAGACTGGATTTATGAAGTGGAGAAGAGTGGAAACATTTTGATAAACAATCTATCACATCTGTCACATAAATTTTCAGCTAATATTATTCATAGTACTTATTTAAAATATTTTGTACAATTTTTGAATGAATTATGGATGAATACAAGCACAAGTTATTTGACCAGCAGCATAAAATGAGTGAATCACAGACATATGTACTTGTCAAATATTTCAAAAGAAAATACAAAGTTAAATATTTAGAAAATTTGACTGAACTTGGTTCAAGCCCATACTGCTACTGTCTAGAATGTGTGAATATACAAAGAGAAAGAATTGTGATTTATACAATGGTGAAAATTTTAATTCTATGATTATATTATTCTGCTTAATCTAGGTTCTTGAAAATCTTATTCAAAGGTTAAAGAAATACATGTAATTTGTAACATGTGAGATCATCTGTATATCAATACAGGCAGAATAGTCATCCCTTTTTCTGCCTGTGAGAAGACATCAGCCATGAGTCAGATCCTGTCACATGTCTACTCTGTTGTCTGTCATAGGACTACACTGTTGAATTTGAGCTTCTTTTTCAGTCTCCTTTGACAACCAATGCCGAGAAAACAAAACAATCTTGTAAGAATAATATTTCATATGGATATTGTTGAACTGATGTTATACATGCTTCAGTCCTCCCTAACTGATCCAGAGTTCAAAATTTTCTTGAAAATGATAGTTCAGGTGCCTATTAGCCCCATTACCTTCTCTTAGGACTGATGCACAGGTTAACCCAAGAGGCTTATCAGAGAATTTGCCTGTTTTTCACTACCTTGTTGTTCAGCATGCACTGTTCAAGGAGCTCAGTTCATTGCTGAAAATGGAAGTCTCAACCAGAAATCTGATGAATCAGTCTGACATGACCAGAAAACAAGGGATTTTTTCAGAAAACGTAAATTATATTAATTCTGGAAGTAGTATTCATCTCCCTTTGATGAATTCAAAGTATATCATGTATATTCTACAAAAATTGACACAATTATTCTTAGAATGATTAAAAGATAAAGAACTTTTCTGTATTGAATATGTATGATGTAGTATAGCTATTGTGTGGAATAACGGAATAAAAAGTAGGGTATTTAAATAAATAATTGCATTCAATGCTCACTAAAAGCATATAATTAAAAAAAAATCAGCCAAAAGACTTCACTGCTTTGTTCAGAAGCCATAGAGTGAGTGGCAGGAATTATATTGTACTGGCAATTTGTTAGTCAAAAGGATCAATTTTATTTTTCTCTCAAGGAGATTGAATAGATGTATATGGAGCTGCTTAATCCAAATGCCATTATTGGATTAAATAATGTAATTGCTTCTTTGTAAACCTAAAATTATAGAACTCATCTTTGAATTGTTTTTGAAGTATACTATCTCACCTTCAGAACAGTCTTCAGCTGCTACCAGCTTTGCAAAAAAGACAAGAAAAGATCAGATTCTTGTGAATACTTTTCTTTAGATACAAATGGTACTAAGTATACACATAAAGTGTTCTGTCTTGTACCCAGACCAATCAGTTAAGTACATTTTTTCTTTTTTTTCTCCCCTGGAAAAAAAATAATATTCATGAAAAGAGTGAAACAGACACGTCATAAGGACATCTCAAGAATCTACCAGTAGAGTAATGATTAGCTATTTTTTAGTTATAAAATATATCTAATTGTCTCAGTGTTTTCTTGTGAATTTTGGATTTGGTTACTACATGCACCAGGTTCTTCCATTACAAAGATAATCAAAATGATCAGTGTTGTATATCATTACCAGTTGGCAGCCTATCTCACTATCAAAAATGAAGATTAATTCTACCAGCACATAAACAACATTTTTGGCCCAGTTCCAAAATGTATCGCAACCTGAAACGTATGTGGGAAAACCAGCCATGCTTGTCAAGTACCATATGCTGGATTTAGTTGCCCGATCAGACATCGAATTCAGGAGATCCGTATTCCAATCTCTCTTCAACTACTGCAGCTGGCATTCTTACTTCCACCATTCTCAGGAAACACCTGACAGCAATTGTAGTATCCATATTTTTAACGCTGGTTCTAGGTTAAAATGCAACAAATCATCGGATTTTTATTTAACTTCTTTTAGCTGTTCAACTAATAGTCTGATAATAACATGTGTAGACATGTATTCATCTCATTTTCTTGCAGTCTCTTATCTGTACCTCATTTTATGTTGTTATGTCTAAGACTCAACACTACTGCTCTGAGACTCATCACCGTTGGTGCCCCCACCTCAACCTTGTCATTAATCACCACCAATGAACATTATAACCTTGGAAGTTTTATTGGATGACCCACCTTTGTCCGCTTTTTCTGACATTCTAGGGACAGAAAGTTTGAAAAAAGCCGGAGAAGGACTAACAGCACAGTAAAGACGAGGGTCAGTGTTGCCCTAAAACACTATATTAGTCGAAACAGGGTTTGACTTCAGCAAGAGGAGGAGCATACAGGAGTATTAGTGAATCACACAGACAATGATACTTCAATAAACCATGGTATGACAGGATAATGAATCACTCTTTCTATCCAGTTTTCTTGGTGTCAAGTTTTGCAAGTATGTGTAAGCATGAACCTATGCACTTAAATAAGCAAAAACACTGCACTGAAAGAACATCATGGCAGTAATTGCAAAGCCCTGTTAGCATTCTTCACATGCTCTCAATGGACAGAACATTTTCATTTAAATTCTCATTTGCAAAATCACAAAGTCAGCTGGTTTTACAAAGTTAATGTGAAAAGGAAAGTTCTTAAAATTACTTTTTAATGTTCTATGTTGGCGTGGGCTAGTCATATGGGGCAATTGGGTACTGTTTGTCACTTGCTTCATTTCCATTACAATACAATTGCAACAGCAAATCCGTGCATCTTGCAGTTTGAAAAGATGTCTTTTTCTTTCTTCATAATGACTAGATATGTTTATTAAGTTTTCATTTCACTGCATTATAATAAGCTTCACAAATACATAACCAAGACAGAGTTACCTTAACAACCTTGTCATTTCAATTTTTCACACATTTCCATTGTGTGTGCCTTCTATCTCACTGAAGTTTCAACTCATTAGCTGACTGCCATAAACTATTAGTCTGTAGCATTGCTCAGTCTTTAAAAAAATATTAAACAGAACAACAAAAAAAAAAAGAAAAAAAACACAAAAGAGAAATTGCCTACAGACACTTTCAGACTCTTAGTGTCTACAAGCTATGTTGGTTCATTAGCCCAAAGCACATTCAAAAGGAACCCCTTCCAACGACAGCAACAAAAAAAAAAAAACAAAAAAAAACCATCCAACAAGGTAAGCATTCATGAAGATTCTATTTTCAGGATCCAAATTAAAGGTATCACTAAACAACAGAAAAGACACTATTATCTCATTACTTTTCACAAAGCCAAGCAAAATACTTTTATGTGTGCAGCATATGCTTCCTCTGTATTTAGGTACCATGAAACTATCTAATCTAGTGATATCTGAAAGGCAGTGTGTACTAATTGGTTTGGCTTCAATTAACAATATTAAATTCACAAATTGGTAAGGAGTGTTAACAGTATTCATTTGATAATCACTGCCTGTTGGAAAGACTGATTTGGGGAAAGTAGTATATTACCAAAACATGTTTACTTTGAATAATCTCATTATACTTAATTGCCTTTTACAACATTTTACCTTTGTGAATTTTTGTGTTTGCTTGGTTGATTTGTTTACTTCTTTTTTAGCCAGATTGGCACACTTCATCCTGATTTTAATCAAACATATATTGATATTCTATATTTTTCTATAAATATGTACATGTTTGTGTATATTTGTCTCTAAATGTGTACATTTCTATGTCATGTCTACACACAATAACACTGTATTTCATAATAGCAATACATTAGATTAATATTTTTGTTTTCCAACCCATTTTTACTTTCATTTATTTCAAAATCATTTTGCTATAAAGCATCAAAGAGATGATTGTTCTCTGGTACTATATTTTTAAGAATAACTATTTTTATACAACTAAAAAGTAGCAACACCTCAAAGGATAAAGTATCTTGGTTTGCTACCTTGTCACCAATTCCCCTCAGTGTACTTTGCTTTAAGGGTGCAGTTTGGAATGATGCCAATATATCTCCTAGCCAGGAAATCTCTACCCAGAAGGAAGAATAAGGTGCTCTAGAGTCTGCACCCTACAGACAGCATAAGCATGGATTGTGACAGATTTCACTTCCTATGCACAGAGTAGTCTTGACACGAAGCACACATGACAGAAGTTTCTTGCTGTTTGGGCTTGCTACCAAAATATGAGCTAAACTGAGGGATGCTGATACCTGGAAAACATCCACTTAGCTCCAGGACCAGAGATTACTCAATAGTTAATGTCATATGCATGCAGTTTCCTTCTCTAGGTACACCTGGTGAGATAGTGTCCTAAAAGAGTCATTCTAAGGAGCAAATTACTCCCCTCACAGAGAAGAAAATAAATGCAGTCTGACACCTCACTCTTTAAAAGCATAGCTGTGGGAGACTGAGAAGGCATGCTGTACTGTTGTTGTTTCCAAACTGCCTTCTCTTTCATGGAATCATTGAATCATTAAGATTGGAAATGACATCCAAGATCATGGACTCCAACCTTCGACCAAACACTACCATATCAACTAAACCATAACACTAAGCTGTGGTCGTTTGAAAAGTCCCATCCTTTCTTGAATATTTCCAGGGATTGTGACTCCACCACATAACTGGGCAGCCTGTTCCAATGCTTAACCTCCTTTTCAATGAAGAAATTCTTCCTGATGTCCAGCCTAAACCTCACCTGGCACAGCTTCAGGCCATTTCCTCTTGTCCTGTTGCTGGTTGCCTAGGAGAAGAAGCCAGCTCCCACCTGGCTACAACTTCCTTTCAGGCAGTTGTAGAGAGTGATAAGGTCTCCTCTGAGCCTCCTTTTCTCTAAGCTAAAAAGCTCCACCTCCTTCAGCTGCTCCTCATATGACTTAGTCTCCTGACCGTTCACCAGCTCCATTGCCCTTCTCTGGACTCACTCCAGCCCCTCAACATCATTTTTGCAGTGAGGGGCCAAGACTTGGACACAGCATTTGAGCAGCAGCCTCACCAGTGCTGAGTACAGAGTGACAATCACTTCCTTAGTCCCGCTGACCACACTATTGCTGACACAGGTCAGGATGTCACTGGCCTTCTTGGCCACCTGGGTTCACTTCTGGCTCATGTTCAGCCACTGTTGACCAGCACCTCCAGGTCCTTTTTCCACTGGGCTGCTTTCCAGCCACTCATCTCCCTGCCTGTTGCACTTGCTGGTGTTGTTGTTGTGAGCCATGGGCAGGACCTGGCACTTCACCTTGTTAAACCTCGTATCGTTGACCTCAGCTCACCAATCCAGCCCATCCAAATCCCTCTGCAGTCTTCCTACTCTCCAGAAGATCAACACTTCAGTGTTGTCTGGGAACTGACTGCGGGTGCATATTTGGATCAGGATGACTGATCTTGTAATTCATGCCCAAGGTGGTTTATATTTGATTTTCAGGCTGGGAAATCATTCAATTATTATGAATAGTTGATATTAACTTTGTAATTTGAGGCTGTGTGGAATTGAAGATCCCTTTGTGCTCTTTTTTCCCTCAGGGTAAAAGTTGTCAGTGTTCCCTCTGGACATGTGCAAGTTAGGGAGGAAGAACATACGAATACTCAGAGCATACTTGAGCAAAGAAACCTGTGTCTGAAGGTGGCCTTTCTTTCTAAGATAGCTAGCAAGAACCAAGTATATTTACCCAAAACAGTCTCCCAGCATAAAACATTTGCAAAGCAAATTTCTGGGGTTTTTCCAAGTCTACAGACAAATCCTGAAAATTTAGAGGACTGGGCAATGAACAACCTTATGAAGTTCAACAAGAGAAAGTTCTGGATTCTACGACTGGGATGGGACAACCCCGGATGTACTGTGGAATGAAATGCTGGAAAGCAGTGCTATGGAAAGGGACCTGGGTGTCCTGGTCAGTGGCAATTTGAACATGAGTCTGCAATGCCCTGGCAGCCGGGAGGGCCTCAGGCATCAGAGGGGCATCAGGCACAGCAAGGGAGGAGATTGTCCCACTCTGCTCTGCACTGGGGCAGCCTCACCTCGAGTCTTGTGAGCAGTTTTGGGCACTGCAATATAAGAAAAATATTAAACTATTGGAGAGCAGTTGAAGTCACTTGGTCTGTTCAGCCTGGAGGCGACAGAGGGGAGACCTCATTGCAGTTACAACTTCCTTGTGAGGGGAAGAGGAAGGGCAGACCCTGATCTTTTCTCTGTGGTGAGCAGAGACAGGACCTGAGGGAATGGCCTGAAGTTGTGTCAGGGGAGGTTTAGGTTGGATATTAGAAAAAGGTTCACTCAAAGGGTGATTGGGCACTGGAACAGGCTCCCCAAGGAAGTGCTTACAGCCCCAAGCCTGACACAGTACAAGAAGCATTTGAACAACACTCTCAGGCACATGGTGTCACTCTTGGGGTGGTCCTGTGAAGGGCCAGGAGTTGGACTCAATGATCCTTGAGGTCCCTTACAACTCAGCTGATTCTGTTATGTTTATTGTCTTTATATTTACTATTGCTTCAGAGTCTTTTCTTTCATAAAATTACCGTTTCCTTTTGAAAGCAATTATGTCTCACTCATCTATCCTGGCTACTCAAAATCCACGTATTTACCCTCAGACAAGTCTTTCCCAGATTGAAATGACCTTTTCCATGTAGTCATCTTAGGTATAGAGTCTGTTATGTAACTTTTATCTTTCTTGTTGTCCTTCTCTGATTTTTGAGTCTTGCCATACTCAGCTAACAGAGAAGGTTATAACTTTTTCTGCATTTTTTTTGTTGTTGCCTGTTTGCAATGCAAGCTCTGTCAGTACCACCTCTTCCTATATGACTGCACGGTGTCTAACATTTCCCCTTCTTTCCAGATGCCACTATAAGAACAGGAGTCAGAGGCTACTTGAGGTGTTGTGTAGGAGAAACAAAGATCTAGGCTTTAGAAATTAAAATAATTTTACACATGAAAGGCCATGATCACAGGTAGTCCTACATAATCAAATTTATCCAATACAGATGGACATGTAGGATATGGAGAATAATTAGCCTTCTCTAAGTTATCTTTGTCTCTGCACTGAAAGTATGAGAACTTCAGGTGAGAATACAACTTTTAGATGGCAAAATGAGATTAAATGACTGCCAATATAATTGCCAAGTAAGGTGTGTAAATTAGTTAAACTTAGCTTCCAGGCAACATTTATTTTGTCATGAAGCCTGAGAGTATGTACTACATTTTCAAGGTCCGCAGGGAATACTTCAAGGCTCTGTATTTAGAGGCGTGGTTGATACCGTCCCCTTCCTTTTGAAAGGATAATGTAAATACTGACCTTAAAGTTTAAACCTTCCTATGCCACAGTAGTGTGCAGGATTGATGAAGAAGGAGGGTTTATATTATGATTTAATTAATCAGATTAGCAACAAAAGAAGGAGAAAGTGATTTTGTGTTGTCTCCTTCTGTGCCATCACTGAGATATGACTGTGTGTGCATATATTTATTTAATGTTTATAATGGGAAAGTGCCTAGACAGTCATTTTGATCACCAGGGTCAAATTGTAGTAAGGTAGGTGTTCCACAGAAACACATGAGGAGATGGTTATCACAGTCCAGTTTTTAAAGATATAAGAAATGCCTCTGCCCAAATTAAGGTGCAAATGAGACCATATGCCAAAGTCAATAGTATGGGTTTTATTTATTAGTAAATATGAGTGAGGGAGAGAGTAAAAGGAAGAAAAAAGAAAGAAATAGAAGGGACGTGGGGAGACAGAAAGAGAGTAATAGAGACAGAATAAAGAAAATATCACCACTCTGTGGATCCCACTGGTGTGCTGACGATCCATTCCATCTGGTCTTCTTGGTGGTGAAGGTCTCCCAAAAGCGTAGAATCCATTGGGTTACCATACACTCAGGCCAGGTGGGAATGCCCAGGTACCTCCCCCGGGCCGGGGGAGGGGCAGTGTGACACAGTCTCTTGCAGCAGACTCCGGATCTGTTACATCACTTTGTGTCACGTGCAATGCTGCAGTACACGGCCTCAGGAGTGAGTCTGGGGAGCACTTTGGGGGGTCTTTGATGGATTGTGATACCCCCTCAGCTGCTTCTCACACGAATGTCCTGTGGATGTGGCCTTCCCGAGGTTGGAGGCTTCACAGCTGGGCCAGTTTATGTAAGGGAGGCTGGGTGTTCAGTACCTCTGACCAGAGGTTATGCCACACACTCAAAACCTCCTCCTCCCCTTTCGTTTTGGGCGGGCCTGTGTAAACCTGACCTCTCTGGGCTATAGTTTCCCCCACCCCAAACCCAGCCAGGGATGACTCTGCTGCATTTGGCTTTCTTGTGGATGCATTGCTTTCTCTCAGCCTTGTTTGCTGCTCCCCACACCTGAGATGACTGAACAATAACGTTGCTTTTCCTCATATATAGGCAGCTGAACTCAGTCCAAACTTCCAGTCAGGCAACTTCAAGGAGGGGAGGCCTTCTGTTGTTGCAGGTTCTTTATAGAATTTTTGCAATAATGGGCAAAACTCCTTCATAACAATGTTTAAGGTATGAACCATTTCAGTCTCTGACAGATGGTAAATATACTTCAGTATTGAAAGCTTAAAATAAAAGTCCCATAAGAATTCAGAAAGAGAAATATCTATGCTGTACATGGGTATACTTACGTAAAATATTATATAAGCTTTTTCTTCATACTGCTGCCATTTTAACTTTTTATCTTTTTATTTTATTGAAATATGAGATTCTAATGTTTCAGATCAAAGAACCTTAGCATGCTTTCAAGAGCTATAAAAGACTATACTAATAAACAATGGAAGTAAATATTTAATTCACAATTTTCCTTTCTCCTGTTAAATTTATCTGTTGAAATATGCAGCACAGATCACTAATTCCAGATTACTAAGAGGAAATACTGTAGGTATTTAAATAGACCACAATATAATAAAATACAGAATAAAATATACCTAGTAGAGAGTTCTCTCATATATTAATTTCTGGCAAATTTATTGAAGATTTCCGGTTAAGTTCAATGACAGCCATATTTGTAAAATCATATGCTAAGGTTAGAGCATTTTTCAAACCTTGATTTTATAGAACTAAATCATTTTCAGGTACAAAAGTCTGGAACATAATAAATTAAATGTAGTGGAATCACCACCCCTGAAAGTGTTCAAAAGGTTTCTTATTGTGCCGCTGGCAGATATGGTTTAGTGGTGAGAACAGTGTTGCTAGGTCAATGGTTGGACTTGATATTCTTAGAGACCTTTTCCAACCGTAAAAATTACATGACTCTATAATTTAAAATCTGCTTTTCTTATTTACATTCATTAGACCACTTAGAAACAATTCAGTGTTCAGAGACAAGCATGGAGTAAAGTTTGAATATCACTGAAATTAAATATATACTCTCCGCATAACTCTCCCTTGAAAGAGAAAGTGTAGAGATCATGGCAAGATGCTGCAAAGGTTAAGTTGTGGGTTTCTCATGTATGAGAGATACCTTGTTTACAAGGTCTTGCCAATATAGGGAGATGAGACTTTCAGAAAAGATAAATCAAAAATGAATAGAAGTCCTCATACCAAAATAAGAATGAATTCAATTCTATATTTGAGTATAATTAGAATGCAGCTTTATTAAGAACATATTGGAAATTTCAGTTGAATGCAACAATGAGGTGGAACTGCAACTCTACTTCACTTTTCACTCACGGCAGCACAGGAGCAGTTCTGCTGTCCTGAGCAGAGAAGGAGCACACTCCAAGAGTTTTCATTTCTTTCACAACCTCATTTCCAGTCTTTTTCAAGACCATATGTATCAATCTTTGTCTTCATCCTTTTGGACCACTGTCAGTCATGATTCTTATTTTTGTTTGGCTTTCTGTATACTTTTGTCTCTTTTTGTTATCTTTCAGATTGTTATTTGTAGACATACAGTGCTACAAATCAGTAACTCCACTCTCTGTACTACTCCAGACAAACTCTGCTTATTTTCCCTGACATATTTCTGTTCCAGTTTTTCCAGATACCTCAGAAAGCAGACTGTGCTATTTCACTATTTTAAACACAGAGATTTGAATTGCTTTCCTGTCTAAAAGGAGTGAAAGTTGGCAAAAAAACCCCTGAATTCACTGGCCTTGGTGTCTGCCTGCAAAGTGACATCACGCCTGCTGGCAGCTGCACAGCACCTTAACATAATAAACCCAGGATTGTCCATGTACTCAGTACAATATAAACTGTCACATCACTTTTGCTGCTATATTTGTACATCTCTCTTTCTTCCAGTATTGGTATTTTCCCTTTGGACTTCTTATTTTTTATAGACAAATACTCTGTACAAGAAAATTTAAATTAATTGGACTCTTCTTTGCTCAGTATTTGGCTGAAGAAATTCACATCTAAAAAAGTAGGACAGCATGGTCATTCCAGGTGTCAGGTTATTAAAAAACATGAAATCGCCAGATCACAGGGAGACTTATTTGAAAGGGATCTGTGGACTCTATCTGGTTCAACCTCCACTTCAGTCAAAAAATAAATTGGACTAAAATCTGATTTAGCTTATGGGAACACTGAAGAAAATTTGGGCTTCAGAGTATTTTTCTAAAGCTCTGAATTATCACAGAATGGGTAAAATGACCTTAAAATCACATATTTCTCGTACCTCTCCTAAAGTACCACTTTTGCTCAGTGGCCATCTCCTAATTTCTTTGATATTTGGGCAAACATGTGACACTTCTCTGACTGGTTTTTATTGATTCTAGTTATTCTATCAGAGCTGTTGCTGGCAGCACACCTAGGAACAGAGAACCATTTCTCTTCCTTACAAGCTCTTCCCTCAATATCTGTTAGCAAATATGTGACCTACTGCCCATAAGGATCTGTGCACCTCATCCTCACATATTCATGAGCTCTTCCTCAGGGTTTGTTAGCTTATCTTCTCTATACTTAAAACTTTTTTTTAGTTATGATTTCCAACACAGATTTCGTACTAACCACCACTTAAGATCTCTGTACCCTACAGCAATTTTTTAAAGCTCCCCTACGACTCTCCTAGGGCAGTTTTGCCTTTGAAAAAAGCAACGTGGTTGAGCTTGTAATCACTGGTCATTAACAAGCAATTTTATTTTAAAATATAGAAAAAATCTGTTTCATAATATTTATGTTGTCTTCTTCCTATTTTAGAAATGCACAGATGTTGGATTTACGAGCATTTGAATGATTCATACTGAGATTAGCAGAATTCATTAAAAAGTATTAAAAGTACTTGTTTTTATCCTTCTGTTGTCATTATAAGGTACTGAGCTGTAGCATGCAGAACTAGGTAGTTTGCTTTCATTAATTTTCAAATACTTCATGACAATATGATGACAAAACAGCTTTACACATGGAAGGAATTGAAATATTGATAGTACATTATTTAGCCTGAGTAACTGACTCAGTCTAAAATGCAGCAACAATCTTCAGTGATAATTTTGTAAATATACCAGCTTTATGCAGGATAGGTATGGTACTATTTTCTCTCCTTAAATATTTTATAGCATATTTTTGCTTTATAGATTGCTCATTCTTTCACTCACTCACTCTCTCTCATTTTTCTCATTTGTTTCCCTTTTGGTAGAGTATGAACTCATTTTACAAGTACACGTGCGAATTTATTTCTTTAGGAACTGTATTTATTCAGGAAATTTGGATCCTTCATGGGCAAGGGTTAAATACACAGTTACAAAAACTACCCATTTTTTAAATTTCTGCATAGTTTATATATTCTGCTCCTGTTCAGTGTCTTTTATATAATTTAAAACTTTTAGTATTCTTACCTATCTACAATATTAGGAAATGACATAGAAATTACAACAGGGAAATTTATTAAAGTTTCAAATTTCTAAATGTATCCCAATGAACACTGACCAGTCTGCTGTACATGATCTTAGTTTTTTAACATGTTCTGGCTTCATGTCTTTTGGATTAATATATGTTTATAGTTTTAGAAATAGTTTAAATATCATATAATCATATATTTGTTATTTTAATCTTTTAACAGAAATAATTTGCAGCACACCTTTATTTGCTGCAACAATTGCCATCACTAGCAGATTATATCCACCTGAAAATATTGTTGTATGCAAACATTTATTGTAAGATTTTGGTTATGTTCCTGAGTTTTTGTTTTACAAGATCATCATAGCAACATAAAACTAGAACTATAATTTTCATAATTAATATTATTATTTAGCTAAAATAAGAAAGTGAGGATGAAATTCAACAGTGGGTTTCTAGTATGAAAAAAGTCATTGTTTCTCTGTATCTTCCCCTTCCCCAGATGATACAGTTGGAGCTCTCTATCATTGACACCATGTTGGACCCAGCACAGGTCCTATTGAGAGTAAAGGTTCCTATAACGTTCTTTCATCTCACTTTTGAGCAGAAGTTGGGCTGGTCACTCTGGGGCTTATACTTGTTTTTGAAGTTAGCTAGTGAAATGGCCCAGTACTGTGGAAAAATGGATTTTAAAATCTTGCTTAGGTTGCAATGTTTACAGGAAGAGTAAACTGTTTTATGAGAAGATAATGAAGGATTAAAATTTTTCATGTGTTAATTGTTTCTAAAGAGTTCTCTGTATTTCATGGATAATGAGAAAGATTCAAATAGCATTAAAGCATGACAAAGGTGAATGCAGAATGAGACAAAGAAATCTCAATTTTATAGATGTTTTACAAGTGTCCTGCTGTATTTTGTGGATAAGATTTTCAGAGTAGCCTAAAAAATTTGGATTAACATTTAAATTAACAAGCACAGAATGTTAAAATCACACAGGCAATTTCAAAATTCTAGAGTAGATCCTGTAATAAATCATAAATATATGGACATTTCCATCAAACATCTCATTTGTCTTTCTCACCACAGTAAGGCAGAAAGATCAGGGGCAGCATTCTGAGCTATAAATTTCTAAGCATTGTATGTTCCATTACATCTGTAACATTGTTCATTACCATTAGGAGAGAACTGTGATGCAGGCAGACATAGATAGTTTCAAAGATCCTCTTCAACTCAAAATATTCTATGATTCTATATAGTATACAAATATTTCTTGTACTAAGATCAGAAGATCAGAATAGGCATTAGTAATAATGACATCAATACTGCTGAAAACTATAATACACATCATGAAAATACTGATATTAGATACTAATAGTTTATTACAAGAGTAATGGAGCATTACATCACAGATGATGTATAGAAATAAATAATAACTTGGCCTTATCTAGTATAATCGAAATTTGGCAAAGTCAGAATCTGTAATTTGAAGGGACTATGCTGTCTTCAATCCCTGAATAAACTCCTCAGAAATACTAACACCTATTTAGAAAAAATAAGGGAATATTATTAAAGAGATGTAAAATGTAAATTTTTCCAGTTCCTTCACTGAGATTTCTCACAGTCATATAAAGCCAGTTGTTTGTTAGTTCAGGGGAAGAGGGGCAAAGGGTTGAGTAATTCAGATTCTTACAGCACACTGAACGAACATTGAATATGTCTCTCTAATAAACAAAATTTTCCAAGTTTCCTCTTGAGTGCAAGTAGCAAAATACTGTTTGTACCCATGTGGCTGAGATGTCTTTGCACTCTCCCCTACCTTTCCCTTCCAGAAATCGAGAGGATTGCCCTTCTGCAGGACTGGCAGGAGCAGTCCTTGGCTTTGGCTCACCCCAGCCTCAGTCTGCTCTAGCCAAAGCCAGAACTATGTCAGAGGATCTGCTATTGATTTGGTAGTATAAATGTTTACATGGCAGCATTCAAGTGTTTGCCCTGACACTGTTTAGTTTACTAATCTAGACAAAGCCTCAGGAATTAATTCTGGAGTGTGTTTTAATTCTAGAGTGTGTTATACATGTCACATTTAATTAGATCACAGGAGCATGAGCTTCTGTTATGCTTTTCCCTCTTCCTTGTTTTTTCCTCCTGCTGTTTAGCACTGATTTCTATATTCAATTTTCATTTTACCTAATCTTGTCTGTGTTCATTTGCATTCTTGCTTTCTGCTTGTTTCCTCTTTATTTCAGCCTTTCCTCAGTGAGCTTAAGCACAAGTTTCACATTTCATCTGAACCTTTAAACCCACAGTGTTCCAGTAAATAGAAAGCAGTTACCGAGTTGTATGCTTATGACTTTGCCTGCTGGGTTGTGCTTTGCAAAATGTGAGTTAGGAATCACACGGAACTGGTTTGAAAAAAAAAAAAAAATTAGCATAATGCTTTTTTTTTTGCTTTCATGTTTGTATTGCTACTTTAGAAGTTTATTTTATTTGCTTTTTTAATGTGACTATTGCTTGGTGATCACAGGAGTGTTATTCAATTGATAATCTCATCTTTTCCAAGCAGTTATGAGAGAAAAGGTGCTTTTATTCTAGTGATACCACAGTAGAGAAAATTTTAATCTGACCACCAGAGATATAAAACGGGGAAAACACAGAACTGCATGTTAATTTCAGAATGGAATAAGGTTTGTATTTTAACACTAAAAACTAAAGTTCATAAAAAGAAAAGGCCATAATATGCTTGTTATGGATAGAAATCAGACAGCTTCTTTTTCTTATACTTCAAGAACATCCAGCGTGAATACTGTTTTGGAATCCCTAAGGAACATGGAGAAAGAAACGAGAGTGAAATTCAATTTATTTCACATCTATTTTTCAGCAATAAACTAGAAACTGTCATGACTGTTAAACAGAAGTAAAAGAGCCAATCCTTGGAAAAGCAGGAAGTTTCCAAAGCATGAGAAACTCCTACTCTCTGAAAAGTATGATTGGTTTATCCTCACATCTGTTGTAGCCTCATCATTCTCATTCACCCTGATGTCCCTTGTTACATTTTTAACTTCTTACTGAATTCCTAGGCTGAAGGGGGAAAAGGGCTTTATACAAAACTGTATGTGTTCTGTGGTCTATATTGGTTAGTCTTAAAGCATATCTAATCCTGAATATCTAGAATACACTTAGCTATAAGTTTATATAATTCATCTACAGAATTGATTGATATAATGCAAATATTTTGCATTTTGTGAGGCTTTTGTATGCATCTTATGAAGGGGAGGAGAAACTTTACAACATAGAAGCAAAAACCTTAAAGACTGTATGAAAGATTGTTACAGTTAACAAGAACGCATGCAGTGCATCATTTTCATTTTAAACAGTAGGACACAAAATTTCTCACATAAATAAATATGAAACTAAAAATATTTTCACGTATATGCGTACCTAACAACTGGAATGATGATATGACTCAGATGAATGAAAAGCAATGTATTATTAAAATAAATTCTACAGCATATGTTTTTCTGAAAGTTCTTAAGAGAGGGAGAAAGATCATGCTCACTTCTCTACCCCCTACATGTTATTCCTCTTGACCATATAGCCGTCTCTTTAACCTCTTCTGGTTTCAAGGATTTTTGTAACATCCCTCCTACTTTACCTGTGCTTGCTCTTACCTGCCACAGGAATGCACATCTTATAATATTGGTAAATTTTAAAATGCATTTTATTGTAGACAACAAAGAATGTAAAAATGTTGCTTGAAAACATGTTTCTTCCATTTTTTCTGCTAAGAGAACAGAACTCTGAGGAGTAAGAACAGGATAATGTAACTGAACAGAATAGCTTCAGTTGTTGAATTTTGAAAACTCTCCTCATGAAGTAAGCACCAAAATTAGCTTCCAGCCTCTAGGAGAAATAGCTTCATTAACCTACAGAATTTTGACAGCATCATTAACCAATTCTAGAATTAACCGCAGATTTAGAATTAGACAACAACTTTTCTGTGCAGGGACAAAAAAGTACCTGCAGGCCCAGAAAACTGCAAAACAGAATGATGTGACCATGATCTTTTGTCCTAATGATCTCTCTTTTAATTTTAATTTCTGTGGGTATCCT
>VZTJ01001900.1:1123155-1168640 GCA_013397795.1 Orthonyx spaldingii | reverse complement strand
TTTTTTTTTTTTTTTTTTTTAACTTCAGACTCTCTGGAATTTCTACAGTTTGAGAATCAGTCTATTTAATGCCTCTGAACTATACAGCCCCAGAGGGGCAATTATCTATAAAATGTGCAAGGTCATCCACATGGAGATTCTTCTCTATTCTGCTTGGGGTTTTTTTGTTTTTATTTTTTGTGGGGGTGTCTCTGAGGAAAAAGATGATATAAGCCAGGGTAATTCACAATGCTGTTCACAAAGCAACACTGAAAGATAAAGGATACACCAAAGAACTATAACTTTGAAACTACATTTCACATTTATAGCAAAAATATACCCTTTCTCTGAATAAACCTTAACAGATGCAGATAAAAAAAAGAAAGAACATATTTTTTACTCAAATGCAAATATTTCACAAAAAAAAAAAAAAATCTGCATTGCATCATAGCAGAAAGGAAAGGTGAAGGTCAAAGGGCAATTTGCTTGAATGGTGACCTTGCTTTCTGAATTTCACTTTCCAGACCAACAGATGATAAATCACATATCATAATAAAAAACAAATAAAAACATTAACAACCTCATAAAATGAATGCTTTAAGAGGAAAGAAGCTCAAATGGCATGAACTATGGGGCTGAAACCCTCAAAATGTTTAACCTTCACAAGATCTAGTATCCTTCCCACTGCCATAAAGTCTAATCATTTTCGTCAACGTATAATAATCTAGTAATGATTATCACCACAGTAATTATAGAAGTATTTAAGAACTAAAGAAAATGAACTATAATATGCTCTTTGTTCATTGTTGTTCACATTTATTTTAATATTTTACACTGAAGTGAATAATGAGAGAATATTGCCCCCCCAGAATTGTCCAAAGTAGGGTTTTATATGAGTCACTGCATTAGGACCCAAGCACCTCTGTTCCCAGGCTGAGACATTGTGGAAGACAATGTCACTCTAATTCTACCGAAATGTTGTGTAGCAGTGAAAGGGGAAGAGGACAGTGTGTACACAGGTTTGCTTAAGCAATTAACATATATTTTATGTTTTTGTAAGAAATCTTTGTTGTCAACAGGGACAGTGAAATCAAGCGCAACCTCAGCAAGTTTGCTGATGACATCAAGTTGTGTGGTACAATTGACACACTGGAAGGAAGCAGTGTCATCCAGAGGGACCTTGACAGGCTTGAGAGGTGAACCTGTGTGAACCTCATGAAGTTCAACAAGGCCAGGTGCCAGGTCCTGCACCTGAATCAGTACAATCCCAGACACAAATACCGGCTGGATGGAGAATGCATTGGGAGTGGCCCAGAGGAGAAGGACTTGAGAGTGCTGGTGGACAAGAAACATAACGTGTCCTGGCAGTGTGTGCTCACAGCCCCAAAAACCAGTCATATCCTGGGATACATTCAAAGCAGCATGGCCAGCAGGGTGAGAGAGGTGATTCTGCCCCTGTACTCTGCTCTGGTGAGACCCCACTTCAAATATTGTGTTTGGCTCTCAGGCCCCCAACAGAAGAAAGATGTGGACCACTTGGAGCTAGTCCAGAAGAGGCCACTAAGATGGTTGGAGGGCTGGAGCACTACTCCTAAGAAGACCAGGGAGACCTGAGAGCAGCCTTCCAGTACCTAACTGGAAGGAAGTAGATTCATGTTAGGTATAAGGAAGAAATTCTTCACTATGTGAGTGGTGAGGCAGCAGAAGGTGTTCTTGAGACAAGTTGTGCATGCAACATCCCTGGAAGTGTTCAAGGCCAGCTTGGAGTAAACTTTAAACAACCTGATCTAGTGGAAGGTGTACCTGTCCATCGTAGGAGACTTGGAACCACACGATCCTTAAGGTACCTTCTAACCCAAACCATATCATGATTCTGTGAAATGTAACTTAGTTTAAGCATTTTGAGGGCTTTTTTTAAAAAATGAGACATAAATACATAGAAATTTTTGAAGCCCTTGACACTTCATGTCTAAAGAATTTTAACCAGCTCCAGAAATAACAGTGTGTAGATAATGCAGGTAGCATCAAGAAAGAACTTCTGTACAGAAAAGATCATGAGAGAGATCCACAAGTTAGAACTACAGTTTCTTTTAAAATGGTAGAGAAAGAAAGTCTTTTCCTAAGCATTCCAGGCCTCAAGACTTGGGACATAATTCTTTCTTGGGATCTGCATCACAGAAATTAAATTTGGTAGAAAAAGGAGGAATTAAATATTGTGTGATGGGAATATAAAGGGCCTATATTCACTGGCGAATGAAGTAAAGAAGCAGTGTATATAGTTGTGTAGGGCGTGTATTAAAAATGCGTGAAAGTGGGTGATTTTCTGAACCTGTCTCCCTTCCTGTTGTCAGGGTCACTACCTGCGCAGAAAGGGCCACATTTACAGTCAGATATCCCATGTGAAACAAAGGTCTTCCCAAGCATCCTCTCCCAGCCTGTGGAACACTGCTATTGAATCAGATCCTGAATGAACTCCAGTTTGCAATGAGACAACCAGAATACTGGATCATCATGGCGTGAAAACAGAAGCCACCTGAAATTTGAGATATCTGACATATCTATGGGTAAAGAAGGACTGGAAGTATAGGCACCAGTAACCACAATGTAAATGGACACTTTATCACAGTACTTTTATCTAGGAGAAAGTGGAGGCTGTTCTACCTCAAAGAAAGACAGTCTGATAAAAAAAATAGTTATCATGGACTAGGTTGTTGTCCATATGTCTGTCTCAGAATCTAGATACGCATAGATTCACTCTGTCTCTTAGCTGGATCTTAAATTGGCACTGAAGAATTCCTACATTATTTTAAATCTTTGAAAATAGCAGCAAGGGTGCAGATGATCTGAATAAAAAGACTAAAGTCTGACTGCAACATAAATTGACTTATTCATCCTGCATTCATTCCTATTTGATCAACCAGGAGGTGGTTTTCTGGAATTGTGCAATAAGTCCTGGCAAGTGGGCCTTCTCCCAGGTCTTTTCATATCAATGAAGAAGGTGTTGTATCAGCAAAGCCTGTTAGCAGGGTTATAAGGCAGACAAGGCTGAAGAGATGTAATGGGATGGATCTCATTCCATTACTACAGTCCTGCTGATATAACATATTCTCAACAATCCCAAGGCATTAGCAGAATGACTACTTTTTTATAAACATCCTGAATGGAAAAACAAAGTAATGAAAAAATTCAAAGGACAGAGCATTATGGTAGTATAAAAAAATACATGGAGAAGATTTAAACAGCAGTTTATTCCATGTCTGAAGCAGGTATGTGCCACAAAATAGTAAAACTCAGCAGATAATATCATATCTCAGAATAGTTAGCCCTGAAACACTTGATGTCTTTAATAGTTTCCAGTCACCTCAAGCAGATGAACCTAAACTGCAAGAGCATGTTACAGAAATTAGAACATTACTGCACTACCTTAGAAAATGAAATGCACATAAAAGAAACATTTTTATCAGAGAATGCAGAATGAAGGTGGTGTCATCAAAGTGTTTGTGACTGATTTAAAGCTGAAGAGCAAAAAGGGAATGAGGAGAGGAAACGAGAGAGGAAAGGAGACAGCTTGAGTGTCTGATAAGAGATTAACTTGCATCAGAGATGAGAGGAGAGGGTGAAACTCACGAGAACCTGAAAATTGACAGTGAAAGATACTCAAAGGTGACAATACACTGGATCTTATTAGACAAAGAAGTCATCAAGTCCTGGCTGAAGTTCTGTATTAACAATAAATGTTTGAAAAATATTATAAATGAAAAATACTTTGCAGATTTTAGCAATATCTTAACAAATATATTGGGCAGCATAGCCAAATGAAGAAAACATTCAATATGTATTTATGTACTCACCTTCATTTTTTATTTCCTAAAATGAAACTACCATTTTTCTATTAAAATAATTTTCTCTGATTGTTCAGAGATAGGAGTGAGGATGTTTACTTTTTCTTATTTTAGACTAAAGCTTCTTTTCATTAGACATCTCCCAAAAATGGAAGATCAGAAAATTATTATTAAGAAAACAAGCACTGAAGAACTTGTTCTACAAGAATAATTTTATTTTTTAACAATTAAAGACAATCATCCTGCATAAGGGAAGAGTTACCGTTTCTTAATCTCATTAAAATCAGTGAGAAGTCATTTCTTAAATGAAATTGAAGCAGATTTGAAAATCTAGTCTTGTATCAAAAGAAACTTCTACTGGATTATTCAAGAAGTCATTTGCACCAAATTTTCACTATGTTATTGGAAGTTAGCTGTTTAAATAATTTGGAATAATACATAAGGCAAAAAGGTTTGTAATTTATTACTTAGGTATAATCAAGAAGTTGATCAATAGACTGTAGAATATATGATATAGAAAATTCCATGCTGCTGGACTTGACTTGAGAAACGAAACTCAAGCATTTTTGAAATCCTGGATTTCAATACAAATCTAATAAGAACCTGGGAAAATATCTAATATATATGAAATTTCATAAATGTTTCTGAGAAGCTGGTCAATGCTTCTCTACTAAACAGTTTGGTCGAATCATACATGAATGTAGTTCCCTGAGAACTTTTACATAGGAGAATTTCAAATACTTACCACATATCTGTAATTAGTTAAAATGCTCCCTTTATTTGTATTTTCTCAATTTTTCCATATAATAGTATTTTTGAATGTTGCATTTAAAAAATGCTCAGAAAGGCAATCTGTGTCTGAGGTGAAACCTATATCTAATGGCTAAAGTTCATGAAATCATGATCTAAACACAATTGTTTGCTTGAATACCACAGCTGAGATGAATGAGTAAATGATACTTCGTGAATTTCAAACAGGCTCAGGTATGAGTAAGATACTTACCTAATTTGATATCACAGCATTTAATTTTTGTTTCTATGGCCAAAAAAAGGAAGCTGGACACTTCAGGGTTTGGAAACCTATTGCTGTGAGACTTGTGTATCTTCAGGGTAAGTCACAGACCTCTTAATGACATAAATCCTCACAAAGGACTTAGAGTTATAAGTTCACCTGTAGATCTATTTTGAGAACTGTATGAAGAAAATAATCAACCAGATATTAAAATAGGAAAGAAACAGTTACTAAGCAGCCCACCTAATTGTTTCCTTACGTAGACATTAGCTTTTAAATAGTGTCAGGCAGTCCCATAGCCATATAGCAAAAGTGTCTATGCCAAACTATGTTCGGAGTCCTAGACTATAAAGCAAACCCTGAAGATGCAAAACAGAGATACAGATCAGAAATGTCCTGTGCCTGGCTTACCCTCATTGTATGCATTTCCTCTCATGTCTGGGCCTTTAAGCTCATGAAATATGGATGGAGCTGAGTTTCAGTGCTTAGATTTGAAACTGGAAGTTTGAGTTGGAGGCATATAATACAAGTATTAAAATGCTAAATTTAGAAGCCACTTTATTGTGCCAGGATACGGGATAAGAAAGGAATGGGTGAATATGGTTTCATACCAGTGAAAAAAGTGATAAATACTGTCTGTGAAAATGAAAGATCCCAGCACTCTCAAGAACACTGTTGATTACCCTGTAGCACCTGTATTTTCTGAGAGTAATGATATTAGAGTCAGTGCAGAATCATTGTATGGATTTCTCTTTGTTATTATGACTATTTAACACAAGTGCTTCTTTTCAGTAGAATGCAGATGCGACAGTTCTTTCTTAAAAATAAACTAAGAAGGTGTTAAAGTGTATGGTGAGAAAAAGTGACTAGCATAGTTTAGTAAATATTTTGTATATAAGAATTTCTTTATAAAACTCAGGAATTCATTTTGCCTCATCTACATTTAATTTCAAGACTGATTCAATCACACAGTCACTGAGCAGTAGAAAAGCCATATAATTCATACATAATAGCAGGAAGGGATATGCCATTTGCAGGAGTAGAAGGAACAGGTGCATTATAGAGAAACAATGAATTTGCTTATACAAAAGTGTGGCCTGTTTTTGCCATCTAAGTTATAGATCCCTTTTTATATATAGTTACTTCTGTCAGGTTCCTCTACTGCACAAATGGTGAATGTCTTAACATAGGTCTATGTTCTCAATAGAACAAAAAAAAAAATTAAGATAATTAATAAATTCTTAAGTTATTTCTGATAAATCTATTTCTCTTAGGTATGATTGGTCCATGAACCTACAATTAGATCTGTTAGAACCATAACAAATTAACCTAGTGCATATTACTGGAAGATGCTACTAAAAAAATTTTAAGACTCTGATACTGAATTCAAGATGTTCATATATGCTAAAAATGCCTTGGCTGTAACAGCTGCTGAGAGGAAATTAACTCTATCCTAACTGGAACCAGGAAACAAGTAAACTTCATACTGTCAAATTTTGTGATGAGTAAGTTACTGCATGTTGTCTTTCTCTGCAAATGCTATACTGAGTTGCCTATATGTGGACAGAAAACAATGTTTGATTTTTTTTCTTTGATTATCTCTTGACGTTCTTTGAACATCTTCCTAGAGACAGTCCGCTGTGCTCTGACCAGCATTTATTATCATAAACAACAGAATGTGTGGTAGGATTCAAGGCAAAAAATAATTTGCTTGGGGAGTAACAAACCTTCTTTTCTTCTTGCATGACAAGAGTGTTTTCCAAGGCTGTAGATTGATGCAATTTTCTTTAGTTTAAATTTATCAGTGGAGTATGTCTGAATGCCTCACATACTAAGCAGATTTGTCTTAATTTTCTTGTTTTAAAATTCTATTCTAATGAGCCTAACCATATGGAAAGAATACAATTATATCTTCACTGTAACTAGAAGTAGCAATCTAATATGCATAATAACAATCACAGGAATCAAGTTACATTTTTGTTAGTCATCCTTTTGTGAATACTTCATAGTTTTACAAACAAGGGAAGGCAATAAGAAAGAAAGACTCATTCTATTGATTAGTTTGCATTTTAGAAAAAATTTCATTTGAATTTGGTTGTAGAATTACTAAAAATTTATTACATATCTCATAGTGATCAGAATGTTTTATAGTTTAAGAAGGGCAGTCCAGACAATGCTGTTTGAGAAACAGTTAAATATGGTGGTAAGTAAGCTAAATGTGTATTTTACATACTAGATTTTAATTAAAAAAAAACCAAACAAACTGCAGAATGTCTATGAGGGTTTGGTTTTTTTTCAATTAATTCAAGCAGGTAAAATGCACTAGTGTCTCCCAAAACAGATTGAACAATAAAGTAAAACAAACAAAAAACCCGACCAAAACCTGCTTGACCCTGGTCATCTTCACCGAATTACAGAATCATAGGGTAGTTTAGGTTGGAAGGACCTTTAAACGTCCTCTAGTCCAATTTCCTCTGCAATGAGCAGGGATACCTTGGACTTGATGAGGTTGCTCAAAACCCCATCCAAGCTGCTCTTGAGTGTTTCCAGGAGTGGGGCAATTGCCACCTCTCTAGGCAAGCCATTCCAATGCTCCCCACATTCATCATTAAAACTGTCTTTCTTATATCTAGTCTGAATCTACCATCTTTTAATTAAAAAAAACATTACCCCTCTATTCCTAGAGGTCCTACTAAAAAAATCTGTCCCCACCTTTCTTATAATTCCCCTTTAAGTATTGAAAAGTTGCAGCAAAGTCTTCCTGGAGTCTTCTTTTCTCCAGGTTGAACAACCTCAACACTTTCAGTCTGCCTTCATAGGAAAGGTGGTCCATCCCTCTAATAATTTTTGTGGCCCTTCTCTGGACCTGCTGCAACAGGTCAATGACTTTAATGTACTAAGGATTTCAGAGCTTATGACATTTTATCATAGCTGAAGAGGTCACCATGAGACATTTAACATGGGTTTCTTCAGCACATCTTTTTTGATTCCTCAGTCTTATTATCTTAATCACTAACAGTTTTCTTAAAAAATATCATTTTAAGGGATAGATGTGGATATTGGGGTGGAATGTCTTTTGTTTGAATTGTTCATATTTAGTATTCAAAACAAAAAGATAAGAGTATAGCACAAACTGTAAAGAATTAAATAGCAAGAATCCCCTTCTTTCATTTTTTATGAAGCAAAGCTACAGTTGTTGAAAAAACTCACTGAATAAGCAATTTCTTGAAGCTAAATTAGACTGTTCTTTCTAACTTTTTGTTTTGTTCACAAAGTAGTGTGGGATTCTAGATATTTGTGATGTGAGTATTCTTACCATCCTCATATTTAGGATAATATTTTAATGTTCTTTAATTGACAGGAATCACTCCTTAGTTTATACAGATCATGTTTTTTTACTAATACTGATTTAACACATTAATTGCTTGTGTTGATAGGTCCAAACACAAAATGGCTATGGAATGTAATCCAGGTTTTTCTCACTTGGTGCATTCACTATATTGAGGAAGAGCTTTCAGATAAAGAGATTCTTAGTATATCAGAAAGAAATATGTAAAGATCCAATGATTGGAGCTGGAGCATGATGATTTCCAACAAGAAAAGATGTTCTTTAGAAATGGTACTGGAGCAATCAATTACTGAAACCATTACAGGAACATTTACTGTAGGTGTGCGTGGTCATAGATGTACTGTGAGCTAGAGCATACGTACAGAACATAGAAGGATTATTCAGAAGGCAATATCTGCTAGCAATAAAAAGCTGACTGCAAACTCTTAGATAGCTGTTAAATTGTCATTTTTGCAACAGTCCTTCCGTCACAGTGGTAAAGCTGGTCTTTACATTATTCTCTTGGACTTTTCAGAAAACATAAAAAATGCCTAATTTAAACCAGATGAAACCTGGAAAATGAATACCTAAATGAAATAAATTTGACCAAATCAAAATAATGTAGACAAAACCATTCTAAGTCCTCTGTGTAGGAAAATCAGAATATATGAGATACACAGGTGGTTTAGAAGCTAAGTGGATAATAAATATGAAAGGAAACAAATGGGGCTGGCAAAACAAGTTATTTAGCAGTCTGTTTGTGTACCTTTGTGTATGTGAGGCGTATAGGCATATAAGAGAATTTGACTAGCATATTTTAAAATATCCATTTAATGAAGTATGCAACATGAGAAGGAATTGTGTATTAAGAATATCCATCTTTTTGTAGCTCCTATGTATTTTAGCAAGACACAGGATTCTAGGAGGATAGGGAGTAAGATGTAGAAAGGGTTTATGTCTCTTTAAATACATCCTTCCATCTTGTTATTAGTTGGGGATGTGTTTGACTGGGAGCATAGCACAACAAATGCAGCTGTTCTAAGTAACTCTGAGCTGCGCAACAGTCCGCAACCAGCACAAAAAAAAAAAAAAAAAAAAAAAAAAAAAAAAAAAAAAAAAAAAAAAAAAAAGAACACCATAAAATAAAAGCAGATTCCATGTCTTAAACTGTTTTATGGGAGGTACCAACTCCCTAAACAATCTGAAGTTCCATGGCCAAATTGTAGCTTAGAATTATCCTTTCCTGTCATACTGATTGCCTCTTCCTTCATGTGTCATTTGTACCTCTGAGGTACAAATAGTGAATAAATGCAGTGAAAGTCTACAATATTGCTTATAAGACTTTATGGTCAATTAAGACATTGTCACTGCAATAGTAAAATGGCCAGCTGTCTAAGCTGCTGTTGCAAACTAATGTTTGAGATTGCTTTTCTTTTTAGACTGAGTGAAACATCCTTTTTTCCTGAGATTTTTCATTCCTTGCCAGAAGATACAGTTTATTCAAAGACACAATAACATATTTAAAAAATATACTGTTGTTGCACAAATGCTTCTATTTTGGAGTGCAAGAGCACTTTGTTTATCTGTAAAATCACATCCATAGTTACTTTTTAAAAGTAACTCAAGTTTTAAGTCAAACTGAAAGTGGATATAAGAACTAATGATACATATTAACTCATTATGTAATGATATTAATAAAGAAAAGTCAAGGCTGCATCTAAATTTTGGAGAACAATGAAAGTTAAGGTATAAATGTAAATTGCTCTGCCACTAGAAATGTAGGGAAGACAGATTTGTTGATTAAGCTGAGGAAACCATTCAAGCAGCAATTCTTCCATTATAGAGAATAGGAAGGAATAATATATGCTTCATTGAGCAGTCTAGACCCTGGTTAAATTTCAAAGTCATTTGTCGTTTCTCCAAATCAGACAAATGTTCACCCTGCCAAAAACATTACTTAGATGGAAAGTAGTCAAGGGTTTGTGAATCACCCTTTTCTCACTAGTGTTTCTATCATCTCTCAGAAGTTAATGCACCTTTTGTGGACTTTATAGGAGCTTGTGTTCTTCAGATGGATTACAGATATGGGATTAAATTCAGCTCCAGCATAAAAATGGGATAGCATCAGAAGATGAATGAAAAGCTATCTGTATGTCAAATAATATTTAATTGACATAATAAAATGATAAACTAATAACTGAGAATGATACACATGATATAATAATAGATTAAATAGAGGCTCATGACATATTTAGTTCTTAGCTCTTTAAATATAAAATAATTATTTTAATCCATTTTTCTTTGAACAGATACATTACATAAAATTCACAATAATAAACCATAGAGTCATAGAATGTGCTGTGTTGAAACGACCACTGAGTCCAGCTCCTGGGCCTGCACAAGACACCCCAAGAGTCACACCATGTGCCTGAGAGCATTGTCCAAATGTTTTTTGAACTCTGTCAGGCTTGGGGGTGTGAGTACTTCCCTGGGGAGCCTGTTCCAGTGCCCAACGACCCTCTGGGTGAAGAACCTTTTCCTGATATCCAACCTAAACCTCCCCTGACTCAGCTTCAGGCCATTCCCTCAGGTCCTGTCACTGGTTACAAAAGTGGAAAGATTGGTACCAGCCCCTTCTCTTCTCATGAGGAAGTTCATACAATCATAGGGCCAGCTATGAGACAACACAGTCTCATGTGTGTCTTTGGAAGCCTCTGTAGCTCTAGCTGGCCTTAGGCCGCAGACTGACTGTCAAAGCAGTTACTGAGCGGGTCCATGGCTTGTATGTAGGTGTGAGCACCAGCAAGAAGAAAGCGCTGTGGCCTTGGTGACTGGTATGCCCAGGAGCCAGCAACCAGGGAGACTGAGAATCTGAGCCCAGCTTCTGCAGGCATCCACACTGTACATCTTTTTGATGAATGGGCTTTCATCCTTAGCAACCAGACAGGAACAGGATGAGGCTGTTGGTAGTTTTCATGTCTGTGTGAGTGATCTGTTTGCTGTCAGTGTTCATCTGTATGTCTGAACACGTGTAGATGGATATATGTACAGGTATTCTGCTCAAGCTTACCATTGCTATGACTGTTGCTGAAACATGGTGCTGTGGCAGCCTTATGGCTGTTGAATTGTCAGGTTCAGCAACTCCCAATGTAGCCTCTTTTCTCAAATGAAAAAACTACAGCTCGTTCCCAAGGCCCTATAAGTACTTCCTATAGCAATACCTCAGTCAGATGTTTGCAAACTACAGATATTCTTGCCTATTCTATGATGTTCTGTTTCATTTTAATACATAAATATAATTTTTAATGTGTTTTTTTTTTTTTGTTAGAGTCTTTTACCTTTAAGAACTCCAACAAGTAGATATAAAGAATCTTAACCAAAGTGTTGCTATTAATCAGCTAATACGGATATTATACCCCAGCCCTTAATAACCTTGTCTATTTCCATGTGGTGAAATTAAATGGAAATGTTTCATTTATTAATCTCATATATATATATTCCCTGAAAAAATAGTTTGGGTTTGTCTTGGTGTTTAGTCTTTTGTCTTGTTTTGTTTTGGAATGTGCAACATTCTTTGTAAATGTAGTCATTATCTGACAAACTTGAGCTATTGTTCAGATACACAATGCAACTATTCACACCTCATCTCAATTTACTTTTCTTTTGAGTGTATGATATGATGGATAGTGTTTTTGTCATTGTTGTACATACATTTGAATTTTTTGTAGATCTGAACCTTAACTCTACAACAGGAAGACTATAATATGCATAATCTATGCAGCTTCTGGTGTTTTTTAAATAGTATAGTTAATGCGCAAATAAGCATTACAGAATACAGATGATAATTTTAATATATGTTTTAGTTACAAAGTAGCATTCAAGTATAACAGATCGTAACATACAGTACACTTTGTGAGGGTGCAGTCATCAGTATTTAATGCTCTAATAAACAGATGCACGTTTATGCATAGATTATGATAAAGATAGAATTTCAGATAGTTCTTTTTAAATATGGATCACTCAGATTATAATCACAGAGATATTTATTTGACTATGTAAACCTAAGGAGACTGTTTTTAATTAAACCAAGGGACAGCTGTGGATGTGGGTAGTTGGTAAAAACACTTACAAATAGTTAGGCAAAAAGCACCAGAACTTCTGTCACACGAACAAAACAAACACTTCGGGAGTTTTTTTGAAGCAAAAAACAAAGATTGAACTTCTGAGTTTTGATACAAGGAAAAGTCTTAGAAACTATCTTTTGCTATTCAAATGACAAAACCAACATTATTTCATCTAGAAAAAATGTTGTAACATTTGCAGATTCACTCTATTCACGTTTGGTGTTATTTAAATATCACCATCAGTAACACTCTTTGTTCTTAAGGTATTTCTTTATTCTTCATACTGAACAGCAAGGAAAAAAATATAGCAGTCCAACCTCTGACACAGCAAGCAAAAAAGAATCAGACAATATTATCAGCACATAAATAATAAGTCATTAAATAAACATCCTCAGTTATAACAACCACAGATATATTTTATATAATATAATTATTGTACCCTTATTAGCCAAAAGTTTTTTAGGACATTCTTTCCTCAATTAACGTAGCAAAAAATATACTTGCTTTCCGTCAAGATGTGTTTCATGCAGTCTTCCTGTGTGATAAGTGTTGGGTAAAAGCTTTTGTTACCCTCTGGCAGTGCTTCATTCATATGCAGGGAGAAGCACAGGCTGTTCTTGAAGTAGTTATCTTCTGAATCCCAAAGGATGGGCTCAGCAACAGCATAGCTCATGCTTCACTTAACTGGCTCTGCTTAAATAAAATGAAACCTGCTTCTTAAGAAAGTACAGCCTAAGTCTATGGCTTCATCACTTGCCTGCATTTCTACATTGTGAGCATTGCGCAAGACTGTGATAAGAAACAGATATGGACTTGAAGTGTTATAAGAGTCAAGGGCTTATAATCTTACAAAAAAATGGAGTATACCATTGAAGGCTGGATTTTCATTTTTTTAAAATCAGAATCCTTAAGACTATGTCTCTGCTGTTCTAAAAGAGCAGTACCTTAGAGCATGGTAATCCTCTGTCTGCTTTTCTTCCACAAGGCTGCTGTGCAGGTCATGTGGGAGTATACAGGCAGCCCATTGAAGCATGTAAAGCAAAAATTACAGCAACTGTATGTATCTCAGATTTTTAAATCTTTTTCAAATTAAGACAAAATTTTCAATAATATAGTAATAAAATTAAAGTTGATATGCAGTGAGTTCTGTCAAAAACATTTTACGCTGAAATACAGCCTGATTTTTATTGGTTTCAGGAATGGCTAGAGAGACATCTGAAAAAAAAAAAAGAATATAAATATAAAGTATCAATGTCTAATTTTATCAAAGTATTTAGTTATGAGAAGCATGCACTAATTTTGTATTGCTTTATTAAGCGTGTATTTCCTGAGAATATTAATACAATAAATCCTAAGTGTCCTTTTCATTTTTCTTTTAAGTCAGTCAAAGTGCCTGTCTATGCTTGAGCAGTTTCTGCATTTCTCCAGTCAGGTATATAGCACAAAGAGGTAGTATTGTAACAGCTGACCTCAAAAGTCCTTCTTATAAAACATCATTGGGTATTCAGTGCTTTGTTGCATACATTCTGACAAACTCTAATCAATCTGTTTTAATATCAAAGGAAACTTCCTTCCAGGTATGCTCATTTGAGTGCGAATGTCAGAACTTTTGACCTTTTCTTACCTCACACTGCTGCTTCTTCTTTGTGACTTTGCCCTTGTTGGCTTTGCTTTCTCTAGGAACTGTCAGTGTTTCCAGCATGCTTCTATCTCTCCCTAAAACTCTGAATGTTCTTTTCCAGAGAGTTACACTGTAACTGTCTAGCCTTATTTGCTCTTCCTTTAAATTTATTCTGAATCAAATTCTCTTTTTGTACAAGGCTGTCAAGTTAGTTGAAAGAAAAAGAAAAGTTTTTCTGTTCTTTTCAAAAACCCTACTTGAATGATGCTTTTTCTAATTTGGCAGGCAGTCCCAAAATAAAGATCATTAGCTTTGCTTCCTCCTGTTAGAATTGTACATGTCTCTGTTTTGTTCTCACAGGAATTTCCAATAAACCTAAGACTTTCAGAGCACCTGCACCAGACTTAGCATGGAGAAAACTTATTTTGTGTCAATCTTCCTTCATAATTCTGAAAAGACTTTACATATAAGAGTAGATTCCCCCATTCTAGTTCTGTTCCTACAAATGCATATTTACTCGGCTGTTGATGGAGACAGAGTCAGAGAGGTCGCTACAAAAAAGGCAGTCCCAAATGTGATCTGGGACTGACTGACCCTCCCCAATATTTCTGTCTAAAAGCTCAAATCACCACTAAAAGTCTGTAATGATATCCTATCAGAGGAAGTATTAAGCTAACAGTGCCAGGATAAAAAACATCTTCTAGCCTACATGTTGATAGTCTTATCTTTTTGTCATAGTTATTGCATGGACAGCTGTTTACTTTGAGCACCACTGCTTATGTTCAGCCAGAACAATAAACAATATGATTACAGTTCTGTTTGCAGGACACTTTAGAAATATATCCTACATTTTTATTTGTTCAATATCTGCTATAATTACAGGAGATAGTGACATGGACACACGTGAAGAGCGTAAGGGATGAATATAAACTTGGATGTATTGTAAGTCTTTCCCAGAGAGTGAGTAGAAAAAAAATAAAGTTTATGAGTCTGCTTAGGTGTATGTAAAAAGATAAATAATAAAAAACAGATGAAAACCCACAAAACACCAGCTTTTATTGGAAAGAGTGAGATGAAGTCTTAACTAGGAAGAAATTTACAAATGATAAAACTATTCCTAGTTATGCTGCACTTAAAGTCTTCTGGTTCAATCTGTATCTGTATCTCAGTATGTAAATGGGTTCCCATTAGTTAATACAAATCTTGTTCTATGAATATAAACATTATGTAAAAAGTAATAAGCAAGATAAGGAGCTCAAGAGTAGCTGATCCTGCATTAATGAGGGTGTTTGCTGTGAGGTCATTAAATTAGCACTAATTAGTAGCAGAATTAAAGCTGGAGCTTAAAATGCGTAGCTAAATACTTCATTCAATTGATGAATATCTCACATTAACCAAGGTCCTTTAGATCAAGTAGAATGGTGTTCATTTCTACATATTGAGGCATGCATTGTTTTGGTGATTATTTCTTTTAAAATCAGGGAGAGAAAATAGAAGGAAAAGTAGATGGGAAATAAAGAAAAGCAAGATAAAGGAAAAGGGAAAGAAAGGGAAGGGAAAAAATCCCCCAGTGTCAGCATGATTTTCAGCTCCAGGATAAAAGCCAATATTTCTGAAGTTTTCTATAGGAGTTTTAAGTTCTCTTTAACTTTGAACTACTTTGGAGGTTATTCACAAATGTTGACTTTTTATTGCTCTTATCTGAATCTTCCTGTTCTGCAAATATATTTTGCTAGAATGCACCACATGCTTCAAAAGGTTATTTAATGTCTTCATACATTTTGAATGTTTTATTTTCATTACAACTCTGTCTGCCTATTTCTGTCTTAATTGGTAGCTGGGAGTCATCTTTCTTACCACATTCAGATATTTTTTTTCTCAGCATATCCGAACTGTTTAATTTGCCTACTTGCTAAAGTAGAAACTTATTTTGTGGGGACCTGTAATTCACACTTGTGCAGTTCTTCTGATGCTATTGATGTTATTCCTGGTAGACAATGTTAAATTTACATTCGTAAGTCAAATGAAATCCTCATGCTTTTGTAATTTTTATCTGTTTTCTAAGTCACTTATTATTTGGTGTTCTTTTTAGTTATTTTTGTCCAAAACAATTTTTTCCACTACCAATTTTTTAAGATGCATTTTTATGACATGAAGTGATATCACTGCTAGTGATTTAGGATTCACCTGGGATTTAACATTCAGAAGTATTCTGTTCTTTTTTTCTAAAAAAAGAGTCCTTCAATATAGCAACATTTACCTTGAAGCATGAATCTTAGGTAATATTAAGATTCTAACAGAAATTGAGATTTTTGTCTAACAACAATTCATAAAGATATTCAAAGTACACAATTTTAAAAGGAAAATCAAATTATTACCACTAGACACTGAAAACAATTAATCTCATTTTAAGTCCTATTAAGTCCTATTTCTATGGACTATTATCTTGACTGCCAGAACGCTGAAGGCACCCTCCCCTCACTTTGCCCATGGCCCAGGGCCCCATCTCAGGCCCCACAGCATCAGCCCCTGTCCCAGTGATGCCACAGCAGGGCTGGTCTCCAGCTGCCACAGCCCATCCACAGGCCTATGACCCAGTCAGGCATCAAATGGTCCCCGGGCGACTTCCTTGCCAGAAGACTAATTAGTAACAGATCCATTGTTTTGTTGATGAGGACAAGGCCTTGTTGTCCGAACTGTGGTGTCTCCCCCACTCCTGCCAGCATGGGGGCTGGGTCAGTAATGCTACTTCTTTCAGAGAAGCTGTAGCTGATTCAACCAGTTTGTGTTACATGGTTTTATCTCTACCTGCTTACAAGATAAGCACAAAAGCAAAATGAATAACATTCTGAAAATACAGAACAAACTTTATTTTTGAGGTATTTTAAAGGGTATGTAATGAAGTGAAATGTCTACAAACCCTGAGACTGCAACAGAAGAAGAATATTATTCTTCTCAACTAATTTAGTAAACAAAAGAGTTGACAGGGTACTAGGATATGTAAAAGTTCAGATAAGCCTCTGCAAAAAGAAAAAATCAAAACAATAGGATTTAAGTTCACTTTAGAAGGTATACAGTCAAACAACCAAAGAGTAACATATGTCAAACAAATAAAAAAATTTAAGTTTTTTCTGGATTGGGAATAATATTAATAACTTCCATGAACTACTGACAAAAAGAGAAACAAAACTTTTGAATGCCTGTTTCCACTTTCATCAAGGACCTCTGGCAGCAACACTGAGAAAACTTTCAAAAAGCTCAGACAATACTGAATCTTATGCAGGCTGTTTTCCTGTCTGTTTTAAGCTACTCAAAGTCAGCCTCCAAGCAGCGACAAAGAGGAAAATGATTTATTTCTTCTGCTTTGTGGAGCCTTCCCCATAGTTGTGACAGTATCAGTTCTAGGTCAAAAGTAGCTCAGTAAGTCTGCACCACCTGAAGCAGTAGTTGCATTTTGATAGCAGGATAACCACGAGTCAGAGGGATTTTCAAAGGCAAACTTCTGAAGTAGTGGGATACGCTCTAAAATTGCTGTTAAATTGCAAACGAAAAGATGACACTATAGGTCAGTGTTTCATATGTGCTGGAGCTATTTGTGTAAGATGAGATGTCCTAGGAGATGTTATCTCTATAAAAATGGTGATTTAAAACTATTCTTTATATACAGGAGAAATGGTACAAGAGAAATGACACAGATGGTTGTGCAGGACACAGCACAACGACTTGCATAGGTAGGCTAGCTTAGTGAAATTAACTTATTAATTCAATCATAGTTGGACTGTTATGACAGATCCTTATTTCGTGTGCTATATGTTCTATGGAAAAGACAGGGGGCTCTATGTCTCCTGTATATCTGCCAAAAAGGTGATAATTACAGTATCAGTAAAATACTGCATGCTACATACTGTAATAGCATGCAAACTTTCCCTGAACATTGTTTTATATTTTAAATTTAATATTTCTCTCTGATGTAGTAAACAAACTCTGTCTTTTAAACTATTGGTTGGTTTTTTTTCTTTCGTATGAAGCAAACATAGCTAATAAAAGAATCAGAACACCTTGACCTTAAATAATACTTTTGTTTGACTATGTTGTGTATGGTTATGCCACAGCTTATCACAATAAAACAAAAATTCCATGGAATTTCCAAAACATTCTAACCAATTCCCTAACTTCTTATATTCTTAGGATGACCTGGTTTTGGTGTTGACCAGATAGTACTCACACAAAAAATTACAAGGCACAGTCAAAGTAGCATACCTCAGAGACTACTCTTCATATGCATTTTGGATACAGCTTTGATCCAGACAGCAGGAGAATTTAGTAGCATGCATGTGGACCTTTCCATATCTTTTGACCTTGGTGACAGAGGTCCTGTGTATGTTGTATTTGTTACTATAATATAGCCTCTTCTTATGTGTATTTCCCACATTTATTTTATATTTATATACCCAAACTCTTTTAACTTGTTCCTTTGGATATTGCTATGGCCATAGCTTAGTTTGTTTTGTAAAGAAACACTTAAAACCTGTATTAAATACTTTAGTACCTTGCAGATATTTGAGACCTTGTGTAACTCGACAAAACACAACACACGAGTACTCACATGTAAACCTATGGCAGGCAATGTATTATACTGAGCTCTGCAAGCAAAGGCATCACACAGTTTTAGCAAAGCTATGAGATGAATCAGCTGTTACATTGATGAGAATCAGAACTCTGCTGTCTGTAGCTGAAGCTGCGTGACAGTAAGAAGTCACAGTGTTGTAATAAGTCATACCTGAAGTCACTGTACTGTGATGTGGATCAGGAGTCAGGTCTCTGAAATCTGAAAAAGAATGCATGCAGCACAGCAAAACAGGATTGCAACAGGGGTCTTCTCAGGTGCACAAAGATCCAATGTAAGGTTTCAGAAAAGCCTAGAAAATTGCAAAGCATTCCATTTTCATTATCGTTCTTAATTTGTGGTTATTGATTTGAACACTCTTCTGAATTTGCTCACTACACCATTTTCTTTCTCTATCCCTTGAAACACCATAGAAGATGTTCCCTCAAAGGCTTCAGTTTGCTTCTGGTATTTTTTGTGCTGCACAAGAACCCTCTAAGTCTTGAAAGCAAACAATGTGCATTATTACTAGACTGCAACACATGTTCCTTTCAAAGATATGGATTACCTTTTTACTTGGGCAATAAAGGAGTTAATGTTTATGGTGCAGAAAATATTTTTCTATATACCCAAAGGAAATGTCATGGAATAACTGCCAAAAGAGCAAAATATTTAACTTGAGATCACAAAGGCAAGATTCCTAAATATAGATCCATATTATTTCACTTCTGATTAAAACATTATTGCCCCAATTAACATTTTGTGTGTGTGTGTGTGTGTGTGTGTGTGTATGTGTGTGTGTGTGTGTGTATGTGAATATACCATGCTGGTATCTACTATGCTCTGAAGCAGAGAAGTTTCTTTTTTCAGTTTTGGAGTGGCATGCTCAGTTGTGTTTTTCAGTACAGAAAAATAAGCAGGATACTCATATGTGATAATTTAGGAAAAACATTTTCTGAAATTGTTTGGGTTTGAGTTATTTATTCAGAGGCAAAAGACAGCTGATTTCTAATTAATCTGCTATCCATTCCTAAAAGCTGCTTTCTTTTAAGGCTTTTTTTAAGTGTTTTGGTTTTTAATTTGGTTTTTTTGGGCGTGGAGGAAGGGCTGACTAGTTTTTCTTTATACTTTGGGGGTTTTTTTGGCCGGTTGGTTTTTGCTTTCCTAGTTTGTGGCACTTGAGTACAATAAAGAATATAACAAAAAATCTTGATGAAAAAAATAAGTTGATCATTTAGCATGACTTTTATTAAATTGTCATTTCATATGAAATATGAAAAGAGCAACTATGCAAAAGCTGTCCCCGATAGCTTGAAGTTTTAGTTCTTCTGTGTAGTTGACCAGAAGCACTATCAGCTCACTGTTTTAGTCATAAAATTGTTCCTTTTTATTACCCTTCCCTTTTTGTTGATAAGCCCTTTAGAGTAAGGAATATGGTATTGTGCTGGTAGAAGCAGGCCCATCCCAATCATGCTTTGCATGTGCTATTGAGATAAGTAAATAAAATATTAGAAATAGAAACAATTATCTTAATAATTTTAAATGGCTATGTTCATACCAATTGCAAGACCAAACTCTTCACACTTGTACATGTACACAATGTCCACAATGTATAATTTTATTCACAACTGGGAAAACATATTTAAGGGAATAAATTTTCACATAGGGTTTTGCTGAAGGGAGTAGTCCAATTACCTCAGCCAGAAGGAAACACACTCTGAATTTCTGACAACAGATGAATATTCAGATATATAAAACAGGCAGACATAAAACTGATGGACTCAGCCTTGGCCAGCAGCAGGTTCAACTTGGAACTGGCTGGCATTGGCTCCATCAGACATGGGAAAGCTTCTGACAGCGTCTCACAGAAGCCACCCCTGTAGCCCTCTCAGTATCCAAATTTGTCATGCAAGCCCAATATAGCAGAACTTCAGAGAAAGTTTCTTCACTGTATCTTATCCCACATTTAAGTAATCCCTCCTTCAGAATTTCCTGCACTGTGAAGTACTAAACTCAAACTGTAAAGACAATTTCTTAGTTCAGACATATATAATGTAGAAATAATAGACTTAATTGTAATTAATTTTTGCAGATAAGCACTTTCAGAAGAGTTGGTTTTTGATGGTGTATTTAGAATAGATTTTCATTATTAAAAAAATAGTTAAGCCATAGAGCTTAATTGGAATAGGCATGCTACAGAAGAATTCTAATGCTTTTTCTGCCAGTAATGTACCTTCATTGTGCTTTATATGCTTTCATCTTTTAACATTTAATTTGTGATTTTTGCTGAAAATTTCCTTTGAATCACTTACAAATTTACTGTCTGACCAAAGGAAATAGCATATTCCTTCAGTTATTCCAAGCATTATTTTAGTTTTGTCTCTTTTTAGCACTCTGTATTTTCAATTTGTATTCATAGCCAAAACTTACTCATATTTTTACCAGCTTTTTCTGCTTTTCATAATAGTCTATTAAAATAATAATTAAGAAATAGACAACTCTAATTAAAATAAAAAGAAGTACTGATGACCAGCACAGAAAATATTTTCTGGGATGTGGTCAGAACTTCATGCATCACTACTTCTACTTTTTGTGATTTATTTTGTGTTTCTTGACCAATGCAATTTAGTGTCTCTTATGTTTTGGTTGGTGCAGTGGCAAGTTGAGATGAAGACTTCAGGAATTTCTCCACCACTGCACACAAATTTTCTCAAGGTCAGATGCTGCAGTATCTTTCCATTTAGCATTCACTCACACTTCAATTTGTTTTGCAGTCTTGTGATTCATTATTGTGTAGTTTTGTGTATTGAAAGAACTTTTCTCATTTCTTCCAGCTCCTTAAAGATGCATCTTACCCTTGTTTACTTGTCCCTTATTTTTCTGTCATTTAAAAACATTCTCAGTATTATTGGCGAAGTAATGGATATAAAACCAAGAAGTTGCTGAGTGTGAAAAATTGATCCCTCTAAGTACATCTCTGAAGTCTGGTACTCCACAGAGCCTTAATGATACAAAATGTTTCACTAATATAAAAGTGACTGTTAATGTGATTGAGAATCAGAACCTCAAACTTTTAAAGATCTGGGAGACAATGAGATGTTTTATATTTCAATAGTTTCCACAGAGTACTGCCAGTGTGAGTTCAAAGTTCAATGTATTCAATGCCTTTATTGATCTGGCTAGTGTAACTGTTCTTCTTTTGGATTAAAGAAGTGTGAAGACAATTACAGCAGAGCACAAATGAGTACCAGTGCAGAATAATGACATTGGCTGAAATCCAGGAAAGAAGTGAATTCCTATATGTAAGATTCACAGTAAGATGAAGAATACAAGAGAAAAATGAATATAAAAATATAAGAAAGAAGACCACCCTCAAGTTCTACCTAATCTTCAGGTTTTTAAGCAATTCAGATTCTGAGTTTCTCTGGCTTCCTGTAGCTCCCTATCTGTGCACATGCATGAACAATTCCGTTGTGACTGCATCAGTTGCAGCTTTCCTTTAGTTGTGACCTTGGAAGACATGGCACGTGAAATTTCCTACAGAAAGTGCCTTTTACTGTCCCTTTCTTTAATGATATTTTAATTGACCAGTGCATGCTGATGAATTTTCAGTGGATTTTAAAACTAAAATCCTATGAATTGGGTGTGGCGTGTACTTTTCAGGAAATGTTCAGGGAAGAGCACTCACTCCAATGAAGGTACAGAAGACATAAGTCAAGTAATGGATTTCTCACTCTGGCTAAGTGTTAATGCTATATATATTACAATATAATAAATCATCTACACCTAGCACAGGAGAAAAAAATTAATCTCCCAAAAATGCCAAAGTCACATCCTAAGATGAGAACCTTTTGTTTTAGCTAGTTGTCAAGCAGAATCTATAGATTCCACTAAGAAATACATTATTTCTAGAAAGCACAGAAAACATGAATATATTTATGTGAAATTAATATGAAAAAATATTTCATATATGAAAGGTTCACTATATAACATACAGGAACCAGAATTTTAGAAATGAAGTCCTATTAAAAAGCTGAAAGCCAATTTTTCATCTGAATCATGTTAATCATCTTTTTAAAGGCAAAGAATTTCTCCCTAGAACTATGTCCACAAGGCTGAGTTGAAAAGCATCTTCTACAAGAAAATAGTAATCTATTATTTAGGCATGAGTTTTCTAGAAGTGGATGGCATCTATTGAGACGCGGTTAATTCTTATTTCTCTCTTTTAATTGCTAAAAAAATATTTTCATTATAACTTTTTTTTAACCCAATGTCAGGCTAACATATTGCCCTTTACCATTAACGTGATACTTGTCAATTGCTATTTGAAAATCCAACAATTTTGATTTTAATTTGGACAATTAATACAATTGTGGGGGATTTTTCCCTTATTGTAATATCAGATAAACTCATTTATCAGTGATAATAAATCATTCATCATCATATGGAGAAATAGCCTACCAATTGCTACACCAATAAAAATTTAATTAGAAAATTCAATCAAATAGATATCAAGTTAAAAAATTCTCAGATTTCTTACTGAATAGAAAAAAAAACCACAACACATTTTTATCTATAAAAAGATTGTTGATTTTTCAGTATGCCAATTACAACTGTTTCATAAAGGAATTGCATTTTAAAAAATATTTAAAAATAGTTCATCTCAAGAAGTCTGTTTCTGAAAAATCATTCCAGCTATACAGGATAAAAAAATAGAGAAAACCATTTCAAAAATGTAGGTTTTTCTCTTTTTATCATACCTTGCTTTTTCCTGGAAAAAGATGTGTCAAGGAAAAGTAATTAAAAGAAAATATTTACTTTTAAAAAAACCCCCAAAACAACAAAAAAACAACCACCACAACAAATCACTGGTGACTATCAAACTCCTCTGAACAAATCATATAGTTAAGTAAAGAAAAAGTGATGTTCCTCAGAGTTGAATACAAAAAAGCCCGTATAAGAGGAGAATCACATAGATAAGCCAATGGAAAATGAATAGGTACTGCTGAGGAGAGGGGTAGCTTTTTGTGGGAGAATGGAAGACTTTACTTCACCTGGGAGTTTGAGCCCACAGTTGTCTCCATTCAAGCACAAGACCTCTTCTCTTTTTATTTTGAAAATGTGTAACAGAAGTTAGTACCTGCTCCCAGAAGTTTAAGATCTAAAAATAAAATTTCTTAGTCCAAATCAGATAGTAAGTTGCTTCTGAAGTCTAACTTGGACTCCTCTTTCTTTGCAGCAAAATCATCCCCACTTGCTTCTCCCCAAATGAAAGGTTTTTCTAAGAGAAGTAAGTGAAAGAGCAATTCTCTGTGAGTGTTCTTTATTCTGGAACTCATTCACTTTATAACTTCGTTCAGGGAAGGCTGAGTATGTTAACCTCTGGAAACACTATTAAACTTATTTTCAGTCTATTTTACTGAGGAAACTAAGGGAAATGTTGGATTTACTAGATGTCTAAATACATGGATAATGGATATATTTGTGTCTTTTTACTTTGGGACTAGGATTCAAAAGATTTCATGATCTGTAAATATACAATATAATCGGTCATAATGAAATGGAATCTCAGTTCTTGACATACTTGGTATTTTGGATAAACTGTAGTTATTATCATAATTTTCAATTTGAAAGGGAGAAAAATGTGATCAAATTTTGGGTCTTTCTTTGCTGATGATGAATATGTAATTTACATATACCTATGGTTAGTTTACTATATTGCTTTTTTCCTGCCTCTCTGACATAAAATAAGTTGAAACTGTTGTGGAAATCATATTACTCTATTATCTTATTGAAAATTTATGTCTTATCAAAGAGAGGTAATAGTTAAAATTTGAAAGTATTTATATTATTGTATAATTTTAGACTACATTTCCTTTAGAAATGCATATCACTGCCAACTAGTGGATTAAACATTTATTGTAAACCTTTTTTCACTTGTATAGTCCCTACATGTCAAGTCATGACATTTGAGGATACTATGTATTTTCACTATACAGTAACAGTTCTGGAAATTTCTAACTTAAAAACAAAGTCTAAGCAGCAGAACAAGATTAAAAACATAAACCCAGATATTTGGCAGTTTCCAAAGTCTCTCAGTAGGAATTTCTAGAAGTGACTTTTTTGTTTTGTTAAATCATGGACAAAAACATGAGAGAACTTGAGGTAGAGCTACCTAATTTTCATCCATTCTGTTTACCAAATATATTCATAGACTAATGGAATCACAAAATTCTTAGGGTTGACCTCTATTATCATTGAGTCCAACTGTTAACCAAACAGTCTCCAGCTATACTTTTTTTGCACTCAGAATCAATGCTGATTATGTTTGTTTAGCCATCAATTCATTTATATGATAAATGATAGCTTAGATATTGACATATGATTAATAGAGTCAAAGAAGCAGTGAATCATTGAATGGTTTGGGTTGGAAGGGACCTTTAAAATTCATCTGGTTCTGCCTTACCTTGCCATGGTCAGAGACATCTTTTACTAGATTAGCTTTGTTCATCTCATGTTGGGTGTAAAAATATACAACTCATTTTTCACACATAATTTAAACAACTTACCAAACATTATAATGCTCTCCACTTAATTTACTTTATAGTAACTTTATGGCAAAAGTTTTGGTTTCTGTAAGTTTAAATTGGTAGTGCACTCCAAATGACCCTCCTTTTGACTGAAAAGTATGGAATTCTTATAATTATTTGAAATATTAGCTATCAGCTTGTGTGAACAGTAAGATGCATTAAAAAAGAAAGGAAAACCAGAAAAAGCAGAGCTGAAGAAGTCCACATTTCAACAACATTGTAGTTTATATTGCAAGAACTGTGTGTAGTGTTTCATCAAAACAATACAATTGGGCAAAATGAATTTTTTCCATGATGTTAAGTGGAAGTGTCAATAGGAAGTCAAAGACTAAGTTTCCCTCAAAACCCTCAAAGATGAGTATGTGTCATTCAGAGAAGCATCTGATGCTGGACAGAAGGTAAAACCAAAAAGCAAGCAAAGTGCTGATAGCATGAAGGCACATTGTGCGATTTCTAGAAGAGTTTGAACCACTTACCAGACTCAGACAATGCTCAGACTGGACTGTAGGACTGAAATGGGGCACCCCAGTCAGTAGAACACTGTCAGCTGGCTTGTTCTAACATCTCTGTTTATTGTTTCTGCATTCCACTTAGCAATTTTGTGTTTAAAACCACCAAATCCACAGCTTGAGAGATGAGAATACATTAAATTACATGCTAAGAAGAAATTCTTTACTGTAAGGGTGGTGAGCCACTGAAATGGGTTGCCCACAAATTCTGTGGATATTCTATCATTGGATGAGTTCAAGGCCAGTCTCGATGGGACTTTGAGCAGCCAGATCTGGTGGGTGGCATCCCTTCCAATGACAGGGATTTGGAACTGGATTATCTTTAAAGTCCCTTCCAATTCAAGCCATTCTGATTCTGTGATTCTATGATTCCATGGTTCCATGGTTCTAAGTATACATATAGCATGTGAGCAAACCAGTTGTATCTCAAGGCTCTGCCTGCCCCAGCTTTCTATCACATCCTCCTAGTGTGATAACTTAAGGTTTATTGCATGTTCCTATAAGCTCCTGCCACTTAAACACCTTCTTTTCTTAACATTGACCTTTGCCCTCCCTTGCTTTGGCTTATTCTGCCTTAAATTCCCCCATTCTTTCTCTCTCTCTTCCACTGTATTCCCTCAACAAAAAGATTATGCAATTTGGCTATTTGAGATAATGCTAATTAACAAGTTACATATTTTCAGCAGGAAAAAAGAGGGACTTAGTTATCATAATAAGGTTACTTACAGTGTCTTTCCCCTCTACCAGCACCAGTTATGATTATTCACAAAACTTGAAGATATTTAATGATTTTGAGACCTATCTCCTTGCCAGACACTGACACATCAATGCAAAATTTAAGGACAAGATCTTTTTCCTTAGGAAATTGATCTAGACTAGGAATTGCTCATGAATGAATGGATGAATGAATGAACAAAGCTGAACAATTTGTAAATTTTTTTTTCATTCAAAAGTTAGCACTTTATCCCTATGAGCTAATATTTAAATAGCTTACTATAGAATTGTGCATAGAAATTAAGTAACAAGAAAAACTGTAAATAATAGAAAAGTTTTGGACATACTTAGAAGAGTATAGCAAGGAAAAGCAAATGTTTAATTAATGAAGGAACACCTGTCATCAAAATCATTCTCATTCGTTAATGAAATATGATGTCTTATAAGCAAACTACATTTTTGATGTACAAAACTACAATATGCTAGGAAACATAAGATAATCCATCTCATCTATTACCCTCAAAAATGCATTACAACATAATAGAGATCCCATAAATCATTCAGTGAAATAATGCATGTGCTATAGTAAATCATGAGCCAGACAGATTATACTAATGTCACAAAGGCAGCTCATTAACTGCATTATACAATGAGTAAGTAGTCACCTGGTTGTACAACCTTCATATCCCTATTACCATCAGAACAAAATGAAGGGAAATCTATCACAGCCGTTTTTCATATAGTCATGTGACCAACATTTTCTCCTGTTTTCTGTTATTGAAATAAGTGCCCTTGTAGTCTATGTTTTGTGCAGTTCTGACAGCTTTGCAGATCCTGTATATAAGCTCTAGCTAGAAAATCTATTGCACATCTTTTGAAAGCGACATGTCGTAATCAGGGGTGCCACAGCCTATCATGAAAGCAGAGAACTAAGAATTGCAGTGCCACCTTTCAAACAAAACCAGTACGAATCCCTGTAAGCTTAATGTCTTGGCAAAGAATTAGGACAAAAATATAATTAATATAAAATGACACCATAAGTATTTACTATATTCATAAATATAATAACTAAAGTACTTTTTTTTTTCTTTTTATGTAGAAACAATTTTAAAAACATTAGCTTTGGATTTACAGAACAGATAATTAAGTGTATTCAAGAAAAATAAAAGCATGTTATCCTCAGTCTTGGGTAGTAATATGTTACTTTTATCTAGATGCTATGTAAGACACTCATGAACCCATTAGTGGTGTTTGCCTTTCATAGGTACAACTAAGGTTCACATCCTGAAATACACAGGGGTGCTATTTTTCTCTTTGAAGATATATGCCCATAATTTAGGAAACATTAATGTTATTGAAGTCACTACTAAGATCCTACCTAGGTCTGTAGGAATTTAAGTATCCTTGAAACTACATAAATACTGATGCTATCCTCCAGTCATCAAATTGATGAAGGTACCAGCTCATATAAAACACAAATAAAAAAATGGACTTGTTAATGGTGATGATCATAGAATCATCACATAATCATAGAATGGCTTGGATTGAAAAGGACCTTAGAGATCATCTAGTTCTAGCCACCCTGCCATGGGCAGAGACACCTTCTGATAGACCAGGTTGCTCAAAGCCCAATTCAACCTGGCCTTGAACACTGCCAGTGATGAGGTATCCACAGCTTTGCTAGGCAAAGTGTTCCAGTGCCTCACCACCCTTACAGTAAAGAATTTCTTCTTAATATCTAATCTAAACCTACTTTTTTTCAATTTTAAGCCATTTTCCTTTCTCCTGTTACTACATGCCCTTATAATAAAAAGTCTCCACTTTTCTTGCAGGCTCCCTTCAGGTACTGTAAGGCTGCAATTAGGTCACGCCAAAGCCATCTCTTCTCCAGGCTGAACAATCCCAATTCTCTTAGCCTCCCTTCAAAGGAGAGGTGCTCCATCCCTCTGACCATCTTGTTGGCCCACTCTGGACTAGCTCCAACAGGCCGATATCCTTTCTCTGCCGAGGACTCCAGGGCTGGATGTAGCACTGCAGGTGGGTTCTCACCAGAGTGAGTTGTGGGGCAGAATCCACCCCTTTGCCCTGCTGGCCAAAATACTTTTGATGCAGCCCAGGACACAATTGGCTTTCTGGGCCACATGATGCCAGTTCACGTCCAGCCTCTCATCCACCAGCACTCCAAAGTCCTTCTTGGTAGGGCTGCTCTGGATCTGTTCAGCTCCCAGACTGCATTGATACAGGAGGTTGTCCTGACCCAGGTGCAGCACCTTGCACTTAGTCTTGATAAACCTCATGAGATTCCCATGGGCCACTTCTTGAGCTTGTCCAGGTCCCTCTGGATGGCATCCTGTCTTTTGGGTGTGTCACCACAACACTCAGCTTGGTGTTTGGAAAAATTGCTGAGAGTACACTCGATCCCTTTGTCTGTCATTAATGAAGATATGAACTCCTGAGGGACACCACTTGTCCCTGATGTCTGTTGGGACTCTGAGCCATTGACCACTACCCTCTGGATGTGACCATCCAGCCAATTCCTAACCCACTTAAGAGTCCACCCATTGAATCCATCTCTTTCCAATGCAGAGGGAAGGATGTTGTGGGGGACAGTGTCACAGGCTTTACGAAGTCCAGATAAATGACATCTGTAGCATTATTCTGACCCAGTCCATTGATGTAGTCACTCCATCAGAGAAGGCCACTGGGTTCTTCAGGCAGGACTTGCCCTTGGTGAAACTGTGCTGGCTGTCTCAATCACCTCCTTGTCCTCCATGGGTCTTAACACCTCTTCTAGGAGGATCTATTCCGTGATCTTCCCAGGCAAGAAGGGAATGTAGCTTTCTGAGGTGGAGACCCTTATCCCAGCATATTAAGACTACACTCAGTTAGAGTACAAAATTTAGTGCAGAGGGAGTAGCAAAGTAAAATTTCTTGCCTGTCAGATGGAATTGTGTTGTGACCCCATGTTAAATTCATCCTTGCATGTGACAAGTGACGTATGTCACCTTGCATGTTCAGTGAAAAACTCAGTACAAATTGATGCTTTGATGTACAAATCTAAACTTCACTTATACCATCTGAATGAGGCTGTAACTAGGTATAAGCGAAACACGGGATGAAACAAAATCTGTTTCTGATAAATTGTGTAAATCCTGTCTATATCTTCTGGAACTGTGAAGCTGGAGAGGTCACTGCCCAATTTGCTTACTGTGCGATATGTATTTCTGCAGGTAGGTGAAATATAAAATGAAAAATTTCCCTTTATACTGTACATAAAAAACATAGCAGAGGCTGACTCAGCAGAAAAATACGTGTATTAAATATACCAGCTATATTAAGTACATATATTAATTTCTATTAGCCAAAGAGGATTTTTATTGTTCTTTTGCCCTGGGTTCTCTAAATCAGGGATGAAATCAAGAAAAAAGGGATTTTACATTTCCTAGTGCAGCTCTGCAATCAAAGAATGTTCCTTACTGAGGCAAAACAGCTCAGCAACAAATATTTTCAGGTTGTAAGGTGAAAACTTTGAAAGTCACATACTAAACAACCAATGCATACTTTAAATAAGCATACAAATTTCTTTTCTTCTTCACAGCTCCTAGGAGAGATTTATGTTCATATATATATTCATAGAAAACTATATGGAATAGCTGTACTTCACACTCATTCTAGTCTCATTGATCTCTTGAGCAAGAAATAACACAGTTGAACCCCAAACACTCTGATACTTCTTTACATTACATTCACAAACTTTGCACTGTTGATTGATATATTTTATTTTTTAGTGGAGGCATATGGGAAGATAAAAACAAAACCAGCAAAACACTGAATAATATAACAAAAATTCATGAATCTATAAAAATGTAAGGTTAAAAGAAGCATACACTTATTTATATTCTGCAAACATTTCACATATTCAGTGTGATTAAATGAATAAAGGAGAAATTTTTTAATAGGTCTCTAAGGTAGGTAGTAAGAAAATATTCTAATATTCTTAATGAGTTAATAATAATTCTTTGTATTTCATGCAATGGAAATGTGTTTTAGAATCACACTGAAGGTGTTGAGGTGTTGGAGAGTAATGATGCACATACTGTAGGTGTGAATAGCTCTTCATTGTGATGATTTACAGTCTTCCTGAGTGTGTTATTATCACACAATAACACTTTGTTCAATGACTGTATAGAGTTTTCATTAATGTTAACGTGGAAAATTGACCCCTAATATTTTGTAATTAGTGCTCTGATAGTGACAGTCTCGTATAATATGTTTCTGTGAATCTGTTTATCTATGATAAATAGAAGTGTGACTTTGGAAACCTATTTTCTATTTGATGATATGGTAAGCCTTAAACTTCAGTACTGCAATACTGACTAAATATTAAAGAAAACATGAACTCAGAACTTTTGTCTCTGCAAAACTTCAGTGTTTTCCTACCACCATTTATAATTTTTAAGTATATCTCTATTTCTTAGATCAAAATCAGTAGCACATGTTTCTAAAAGCAACCTTTCCTCTAGTACCATGTACCTCAAAGCACTCATTAAGCTGGGGAGTCTGTCTCTATAAATCTTATTTATCATTCTGTGTGTAAGCTGGAACTGAGATAGGCAGTAGTAAAACCTATGCCAGTATAATTCTTTCCTTCTATATGAGTAAAATACTAGTTCTAACCTTGCTGATAGACTTTTTTACCCTTTAGAGGAATATCAAATGAGAAAAATTAAACATATCCTAGAGAACTAAGTAAAAAGGTGACATTTTCATGTGTTTTCTATTTTATTAAATTCTCTCCGAAGACAACAATCTCCACAATTTTATTGGTAAAGGTCAGTTACAGAATTCATTTCCATTTTCTTTGTTCTTCAAAAAGAGTATTTTATAAGTGAAAAAAATCTATAATAAAATATTTTCCCACTCCCCTTTTTTTATACTGTGTTTTGAAACAGAACTAATAATGAAAATTAGTAGAGAGTACTTGGGAAAAGACTGGAGACCTAGAAGCAGAATAAATTTTGAAAATCCATAATTTGCCTACTGACAATACATGAAACCACTGGGGACATTGTTTGTTATCATACCTAATATAAGAGTTAGTTACATCAATATATTAAATATTAAGCAGTATAAAACTTTGCTTTTACTGAAAGAAGACACACATACCTGCTGTAATTACCTCTAAACTTTACTTTCTTCTTTATTAAAAGAAAATATAAACAGTACTTTGAAGCATGATATATAATAATACCTAAAATATTGGGGAGTGGATAGGTAAAAAACCCTTGAAATCACTTGGAAATCAAATAAAGTAAATGCAATTTATCTTACAGCAAGCATCATGAAAATGTACATTATTTCAGGTAAACTAGTTGGAGCAAAGACATGACTATTTTTAGGCATATCAACAATTGGAAATGAAATAATGATTTTTTTTTAAAAATTACCAAATCCTCAAATCCTCATTAATTGCTGACTTGTACATTAAAAAGTGTAATTGTTTTTTATCCTAATGGAAAATTGATGTTGAAGAACTCCTATGAGTTGTCAATGTGATTTGAGTTTGTCTGCCTAGGATTGCCATTGCCTTCTCTTTCTCTATATTATAGTAGCTTGAAATGATTATAGAAATGGTGAAAATCTATGAATAAGTCAAGAAACAGAAATTTAATTCCTCATAATTTTTATCCTTCAGCTTCATGGATTCTAGTCCACATTTTTTGTTTAGTTCTTATCTGCCAGGAGATGGAGACAGAGAATTTGAATCTTCCATCACTTCTTTGCAACAAAACCCAAGAAAAAATATCAGAAAGATAAAACATAAATAATATATAAACATTTCTTTACAAAAATGTCCTTTTAAGACATTATTTCTTGGTCTTGTGTTGCCCTTGTTAAACATATTTGCTGTTGCCAATAGATGTTCTATAAATAAATATTTAAATATAGAAAACAAAAAGCATTAGAAGAGTCTTTGTTAAAATTATTCTTTCAATGAATTTGTTGCAATATGTGCACAACTTGAAGAGAATATACTGCAACTGCTCCTAACTGGTGTTTGATCTTGACCATTGTTAGTGGCCTAAATGTCTGAAGAGTTCAAGGAAGTGTGAACAAAGTAGAAGTAACACTATATATGTCTCTCAACATCTGGTGTTAAAAGGCTTTGATTCATTTATATGAATCAATTAATATTATATTTATATTTATTTATATAATATTAGTATTCAGACTTGGAGAATATATGTGTCTTTTTAAAAGGCCATGTTAAAAAAGATAGGGTAAAAATCAGATTTTTTTTGAATTTACTGAATACTTTTGGATATTTTGTGTCAAACTGTATATAAACCTATTTTTACTTTATTTGAACTTTGTTAATTTTAAGTTCATAGGCATTACATTGTTCTTGAAAAAAGGCTTTACTACTGTATTTGTGTCATGTTGTATTTAGTTACTTTACTTTTAAAAGAAATATATAGTTATTAATTATTGGTTTGTTCCAGATTTGAAAACCTGAAAAGAAATCTCTCTCCTTCAAAAAGATTAATGGCTTTTATTTGAAGAGCTGGAACATTGCTAACAATTAGAAATGGTTATTCAGAAAAAAATTCTTGGGAAAATATCCCCCCAAACAAAATTTTTTTCATTTTCAAATCTATCCAAATATCCACATACTTATTTTAATATTTCCTAGAAATTATACTTTTTCCCTCATATCATTATATAATAAATATTTCAAGTAATAAAGAAACACTTGATTTTAACGTAAAGTCTTGAAATACTTGAATGCTTACAACTGTACTTTTCATGTACAATACACCTTTTTATGAGAGAGAAGTTAAAGGACCCTCAGTCAATTGCAGTACCTGGAGATATTAGCATACAATCCCTTCAAGAACATACTCTGTGCTAAGGAAAAACATATTCTGTGAGTGAATATTATGGCTTCCCTATATAGCCAGAAGACAAAGCTCCTGATTATAAATGCATATAAACCAGTGAAAGTCCTGACAAAACTGCTGCCAGGAACATTGAACACAAATGAAAAGTACATACAATTTCTGCAGAGGTCCTGCAAATCTGGCAGGGCAGAACTAGCCCAAAGGAAGGCAGAGAAGTATAAAGAATGTTTCTTTTATTCCCTACGGGATGTCAGACCTTTCAGAGTTCCTTAGAAAACCACATTTTTAGTTCTCTTTACTGTTTATATTTTATACTTGGCTTTTCTTTATACAGATTTAGGGGGTTTTTTTCTATCAGGGTCAAGAGGACAAAACGAAAGCACCTCATTCCTTTGACTAGCAAAAGCAATCTTTCCTAAACCATTATAAGAATTAGTGAATTTGTCAGTCATTGAATACTGAAGAGTGATAAAAATAACGGAAGGATGGAAGAGGCAAAATAAGGCACAAATTTCCATGACAAAACTTCTGAATTATTTTTCTATAGGTAGGTAAAAAAAGCAAAGGAAAAAACAAAATATATCTTCCCCTCAAAATAACTAGCTCACATATTCTCATAGAGAAATCATATTTCCCATTTACATTTGCTAAATAAGAAAATGGAATTTATTAGAGTACATTTATGATCATTGTGATCTCCAGTCTCCTTGAAATCAAGTGGGGAACTGATAATTACAGTAACAAAGCAGTTGTAGTCCTGCTACAAAACTGCAACCTACACATGGACATATACCAGCACATCCTGATCCAGGATGGAGCTCTGCATAAGATTTCTAAAGGAAACAAACATATAGTAGCTACATCACTGAAACATCAGCTTCCCTGACACTTCCCTGGTATTGCACAATGCAGGAGGTGGTAGTGGCTCCTTTTCTCACATTCTTACGCTGTATTGCAATAGGTTGCTAAATTGGAGAGGTATGGATTTGAAGGGTGGACCATTTGGTGGATTAGGAATTGGCTGGATGGATGCAGCTAGAGAGTTGTGCTCAATGGCGCTACATTCCAGGCAGAAGTTGGTGATGAAGCTCCACAAATATAACAGCTATTTACATTTATACCTGGAAGAAATCTGTATTTTCTACAGTAGCTCAGTGCTTACTAGAGCCTTTCAGGACACAAGAGAACCAAGTTTCATGTGTTTCCCCTCTTTTAGAAGTTCATTAGTATCAAGTTATCTACATCCTGGATAGAGAGAAACAGCAGAACTCTCTGCCATTTAATGTGACGAATTCAAAATACAGTACAGCATGATCTGTAGCTGGGTAGTTTATCTAACTTCTCTGAAGAGTTTTGTATCTCCTTGAACTAAAGGTTCTGATTAAAGTAGATGCCTGCTTCTCTATTTTCCAGTTATGGAAAAGTTATTGGGATTATAGGGCATTTTCCCTGTGCTGTTTTCTTGTGAGATTCTGAAAGTTATTTATGGCAAAGTTGTAACAAGGCATTTTGAAGACTGGTCAGAGGACAGAAGAAAAGATATCAATTTGGAGCCCTTACAAAGACAATATTTTGACAGAGGCACCAACTAAAGGGAAAGAAGCCAGTGATGGATTCAGTGGCTAACAGCTCCTGTTTCAGATGAGCGAACTACTCTACTAAGGAATGAGAATCTGCCTTTGAGTTTCCTACCTCATTCCACTGTTTATAGCAAGGATATAAGATCCACCTATGTAAGTTTAGATGTTTTTGCTAGTTCCCAAATGTTAACCAAAATGAATAAGCCTTTGCCTGAATAATTAAATTGCTGTGTAATTTGCTAATATTTACCAGCTGTGACACATGGGAAGACATTTAACAACTGGAAGCAAATAGGTAGAAAAATAATACTGGTACTTGTACCCAATCAACCTCACTTCAGATGAAAATGAAACTCAGAATAAAAAGAAATATTGTAGTCAAGAAAAAGTAGTGATTAAGGATTTACATAATTTTTAAATATAATGAGCTTGGTAAACTCTTCACGAGCATAAAATTAAAATACATGTTTAATATTGTTTTGCATGTATTGTTCCATTAGGGGCAAATATTGCAATAGTTCTGTAGAAATAAGTAAGTTGCAAAAGCAAACTGATATATCATGTAAAAAAAGTTTACAACTACAGTATAGAATTAATGAAAATATTTAGAAAAGTGGCAAATATATTAGGAAAGTGACAAAACTGTTAATTTTACAGAACCAGACTTTTTACTTCTCCTCCGTTTTTCTAGACATTTACAATGGCAGCATAATTCCAAAACTTAACAATTCTGGTCTTCATCTACTGCAGATTTATGATGTCCCTTCAATTTACTACTCCTGCAATGCTAAGATATACCAATTATTAAACCTTTGCTTTGTAAATCTCTGTGGGAGGTGAGAGGCACTGGTGGTTAAGTCTCAGTAAGTCAAGAAACATGATTGCATATCAGATTTAAGTATAGATTTAAGAATAACTCATCAAAGATAGCTGCACTGTAAGAACTGCACACACATGTTAGCAGAGAGATGCCACCCTAAAGCTTAACCCTTTGTAAATAACTTAGAAAACTAAGAAATATCAACAGCTATTCAAGGAAAATATTATGGATTAATGCAAATAGAGATAGAAGTATAAAATAATGGCATCACTGCAAATAATAACAGCAGATCAGTAAATGATCCCTAACTGTAGATCAGTAAATGATCAGAGTTTGGCCCTATCGCTAATATATAAGTATAATCACCAAACAGCACTAAACTTTGATCAGATTCCAATGTTTCCATTTTTAACCGAGACAAATCACAGATTTCAGATTTCTGTGTATGATATCTCCTTAAGGATTTGTGAGACTGAAAAAGTTAGAAGTGCTGAGTTTTTGTAATCCTGAATCGACAACTCACACCCTCACGTGCTCCCAGACATCCACTCACATGCTGACACGCTCACAAACCCCCACACTGAACTGGCAGCAGGCGCGGATCAAGTTGCTGTGCCATAGACAGATCAGCCTTTCAGAACACAGGACTGTTAACATCAGTAGTACCACTAGCTGTCCCACTAGACATCCCAATTCAGTCTTCTAGGAGTCAGATGAAGCCAACATAAAAATGTCTTTCTGAAATAAAAACAGGTAATGACTTCAAACGACGTTAACTTTTACCTTGGTAAGAATAAAAATGTTGAGATTTGAGTTAGCATTTGTTTGGCAAAGTTTTATGTTTGCTGCAGAAAGATTTCTTGCAGATCTTTTCCTACTCCACGGTTACTCAACCATACTTTTATCTTTCCCTAATATGTCAAATCTCATATTCACATTTTATTTGCATGACTGTTAACCATTGATTCTTCAGCTTTTTTAAAGATAGAAGGGTCTTAAATCCAGTCATGCACTCTTTCAGAGTGAAGAAATGAGAGAGAGAAACAGCTTAGATCTTTCTTTTCCAGGAAAAAGGGTGGGTTTGGTTGAATTTTTAAAATTTGTTTCAAAGAATCACAGATTTAAAATAAATAAATTCATTTGTAGAGGAGAAAAATAATTAATTGACTGATAAAGCATAAAAAGAAATTAACTAAGCAATTAGATTAGCTCACTCATTCGCCCTTCTAAGATGAGCTTTAGTAAACTTTTTGTCAGTCCTCTGGTTATTCGACTGACTCTCAGAAGTCAGTACTTTCCTTACTTTATTAGACAGAGATCTGGTTCTGATTAAAAGAAGCCAGTTTCATTTGTGTTCACATTTTTAAATTCTTGGTGAACTCTGGAGAAAAGTAAAACTACTCATAGGAAGTTTTATCTCTCTTCATTACTTTTCTTATAGTTAAAATTTCACACTGGTTATTAAGGTAATATTCATTGTCCTCTTGAGTAAAAGCAAGATTCTTTCTATATCTACACAAATTTCTGTTATGAATAACACAGTTCCATGTTGTTGTATCCTTGATTAATTTACTACCTCAGTTTTAGGGCACTGACAGAAAGGACTCTTGCTATGTGAGCTTAATTTACTTATTGATCACATTACTATTAAAAAGATTCATGTACTTAGACTTAGAAGGGAATTATTCACTTTTCTGGTCTGCCCAACTCAATTGTTTGTTCTGAGGAAAGATTTCCAGCAGGATAAGATTTTCTGAGAAATATAAGTTTCATAAGCAATATATGGACTTTTGTTAAGATGAGCAAATTTTTCAGCCAAGTCAAAACTGTTACATAATTTACTATGAATATTCAGACAGAAGAGGCACAATAACTTCACTCTATATGGACTTAATATAAACACCACAAAAATTAGTCATATTTTAATCTTAAAATTATGTGAAAAAATGAGATTTTTATCTCAAATAAATTGATGAGGAAACTGAAATTTAATATTCCTAGCAAACAAAAAACCCCAACCAACCAACCAACTAAACAAAATGTAATTAATGACAAGTAATGATTGAAAGTTCTCCATTGATAATTTTTTTTTCATAAATCCACATTGATTATTGGTTGTAGTGAAAACAACTATGCTGATATAAATTAAACCAGTACCATCAATTGTGTTCAGTCTCAATCTATGCCTAAAGATTTGAAAATATTTTAATACTCCATTTCTGAATCACTTTTTTTGGTTGTTTATACCACTTGGAAACAGACTGTCAACAAACTGGAAATACACAATTTAAATGTACAAATCAATTTTTTACCGGCTAATGCACACAACTGACAGCTTGGCCTAATGAGTTAGTATAATATTAATGTGCTCACAACCCCTGATGGGAGACACAATGAGCCTTTAATGTTCAGGCAGTGCTCAATCAAGTGAAGATAAGCCAAGCTCTACGAGGGCTCTTTAGGTCAGACACATGTACAAGGTTTCTGAATTACCATTGTCTGGTGACCTGGGGTTTTATTCTTATGGTTTTGTATCCTTTCATGTAACTATTCCTCTTAAATACTTGAGCTGCTAACTGTTCTCGTTTCAGTAGTTACAATTCCGTCTCTAACTTTGAAGTTCTTGCGTTGTCTTTAGCTCACACACTTTCTTACACATTGACAACAGTTAGAGAGACCAGGAAGAAGGGTTTGGAGCAGGGGCTGACAGCTTCCTGGGATCTGAGAGCATCAGGGTCTTAGTGGGGTGACTGGGCAAAGAGGGCCTGTCCCATCTTCCCAGCCCAAAGCAGGGCAGCCAGGGGGACACAGAGGCAGCCCCAGCCCCAAGCATCTGACACCCTCCTGGGGATATTCTAGGCTGCATGTCCACAGATGAGATTCAGGACCAGATGTGGTGAGGATAGCTTTTGATCTAAGATAGCTGAGCCTCTGTACTGTAGATTTAAGTATTAGCGCAGTAAAAATGGATTTGTTTAAACTAGAGCTGTATTTAGTCAAAGACCCCAAAGATCCCTTTTCTTTATTTGAGTTCTAGTCCTTTAGGGATGATTATGCCCTACAGAGAGATCTTGACAAATTAGAGGATTGGGCAATCACCAACCATATGAAGTTCAACAAGGGAAAGTGCTGGATTCGGCACCTGGAATGGGGCAACCTTGGATGTACGGCCAGACTCAGGAATGAGATACTGGAAAGTAGTGCCATGGAAAGGGACCTGGGGGTCCTGGTCAGTGGCAAGCTGGGTATGAGTGAGCAGTGCCCTGGCAACCAGGAGGGCTAAGTGTGTCCTGGGGGGCATCGGACACAGCATCACCAGCTGGGCAAGGGATGGGATTGTCCCGCTCTGCTCTGCACTGGGGAGGCCTCACCGCGAGTGCTGGGGGCAGTTTTAGGTTCTACGATAGAAGAAAGATATTAAACTATTAGAGAGCATCCAAAAGGGACCTACAAAGATGGTGAAGGGCCTTAAGGGGAAGCTGTATGAGGAGTGGCTGAGGTCACATGGTCTGTTCAGCCTGGAGGAGACTGAGGGGAGACCTCTATGCAGGTACGGCTTCCTTGTGAGGGGAAGAGGAGGGGCAGACACTGATCTCTTCTCTGTGGTGACCAGTGACAGGACCTGAGGGAAAGGCCTGAAGCTGTGTCAGGGGAGGTTTAGGTTGAATATCAGAAAAAGGTTTTTCACCCAGAGGGTGGTTGGGCACTGGATCAGGCTCCCCAGGGACGTGGTCATAGCACCAAGCCTGACGGAGTTGAAGAAGTGTTTGGACAATACCTTAAGGCACACTGTGTGACTCTTGGGGCTGTCCAGTGCAGGACTAAGAGTCAGACTCCATGTTCATTTTGGATCCCTTCCAACTCAGAATATTCTGTGATTTTGTGAAAGTAACTTTTAGAAAACAGGTTGTTTTTCAATTACAAAGCTGGTATTTTTAGCAATATGACAAGACAGGGTTGAAGATAAATAGAGGTGATGAGAAATCTCATTTCAGTAAGTAAAAAATGAAGACAATGTTTTTTAATATCTTGTGTTCAGTGCTAAGTACAAATATCCATTACATTGCAAAAGATAGCTTGCTTACAGCTTCAATCTATATGCTTCATATGTTTTTAAATAAATTTTCCCCTTTCTTTTCCTGGCACATAAATTCACTTTGGAATTCTCTTTATGCCACATTTTGATTTCCCTCCAGCATTAACAATAACTATAATCACTTCATTGACATTTTCTACCATTTCCCACTTTGAAAGTGTCACAAAATCACTGAAGATTGAAATTTCCAAACAATTTCAATCAACCAGTGAAAAACACCTGCTTGTTTTCTTGGGACAAAAGTTTGTAATTTAAATAAGTGAAGCGCAGAGTAACATTTGAGAAACAGTTATTCACCATGATTGAAAAATAAATATATAAAATAGGATGTTCTGAAGAACCAAAATAATTGTATCTGTGACATCTAATTCGAAGTGTCACATATGGTAGCAACCAGTGTCAAATTATCCATAACTAATTGGCATTGTAATTGTCTTTAATCTGAAATAGACAATTAAACATGTTCTGGACTGTTAACTGGCTCATATTTTAGGTATTCAGCTAATTAGACATTTCCTAAACTATTCATTTTGCATGTGACTAATTTGTACACTAAAATCATATCTTAATAGGATGTTTTAGCTTTTTCTGATCACTTAATGCTAGTGAAAAATTCCCCCAGGAAGTAAAATAGAGATACTTCCTTAGAATATAATAATTAAATTGACTTTTAACTCTCTATATATAAGAAGTAAAGAAAATTAAAAACATTTTTTACTGTGAATAGTCTTAAATGGAATTGTATACCCTCTGCTTTCATTTACATCAGTATCTTTCTTCAGACTTTGAAAGACTTGATAGAAAAGATATATTTTGGAACATAGAAATTTGTTTTGTTATAAAATATACTAGCATCAGTACTTTTGGGACAGAGAGAAAAATTACTAAATCCACCATTTGTTCATTTGTACTTGTGGGTTTAGGTTTTCTTCTATTATCTCTCTCTCCCTCTGCCCCTCCCCTTTCCCTTAACTTTTCTTTGCCTCTCTTCATTCTGAACTGTATAAGAAATTGATGGTGTCATGCAAGTTATACAAGAATTTAGGACTGACACCGTGTTGAAGATGTGCATGCATGTTTGTGAGAAAATAAAAATAACTAATCTGGCCAAGTCTTAATAAAAACAATGATTGCATTGCCTTAAATCCCCATAAATGGCAGAGTTTTGACCTTTAAGAGCAGAAATTACATGGGATAGTTTGCTTAAGAATAATAAGTATTTTCAACACTTACTTGGGAAGGATTAAAAGGTACTTTCAGCAGAAAACCAGGTTTTACCATTGGTAAAGTGCAATACAAATGTCTGTCCAAAGCTAGAACAGAATTTTGGGGAGTTGGTTACTCCCTTGCACCCAGCTCTCACAAATCAGCCCACTTAAAGACTTGAATGCTCAGCGGTTTTCTGCAATGCCTTCATAAGCACCCATTAACAATACAAGCATCCTGGTTGCTTTATATAAAAAGTGTAAGTTGTGCTGCTGTAATAGGTGCCCATTTTACAGCCTTGTGAGTTAAGCCTGGTAGGCAACTAAGCTCCACATAGCTGCTTGCTGCCTCTCTGCAGTGGGAGTGGGACGTGATTTCAAAGGGCAGAAGTGACAAAAGTCATGGCCTGAGATAATGCAACAAGCAATAATAAATATTTAATAAATGATGGAAAGCTGTTCACTCAGCCAAAGGAAAATAGGGAATTCACTCAAGTACTTCATAATCACAGGCTATGTTTAGCCAGTTGCTGGAAAGAAGGTTTTCACCACTGGTAACAGTTACCTGGGAAGACAAATTTCATTAACTATGAACATCTCCTTGGCCAGAGCTCTAACTGTAGAACATAACCTCATTGGCATGGAATGTCAGAGAATCTGATAATGTTTTGGTTTGGAAAGGACCTCAAAGATGATCTAGTTCAAGCCCCCTGCCATGGGCATGGACATCTTCCACTAGAGCAAGTGGCTAAACTCCATCCAACCTGGCCTTGAGCACTTCCAGAGATGGGACATCTACAATTTCTCTGGATAACCTATTCCAGTGTCTCACCACACTCATGATAAAAAGATTCATCCTAATATCTAATCAAACCTACACTCTTTCAGTTTAAAGCCATTCCCCCTTGTCCCATCCCTCCATGTCCTTGTCAGAAGTCACTCTACAGCTTCCTCATAGGCCCCCCTCAGGTACTGGTAGGCTCCTGGAAAGTCTGCCCTGAGCCCTCTCTTCTATGAGCTGAACAACTGCAACTGTCTCAGCCTGTCTTTGTAGGAGAGGTGCTCCAAAACTCTGATCATCTTTGTGGCCCCCCTCTGGACTCACTCCAAGAGACCTGTGTCCTTCTTACAGTCTTATATCTGTTTGATTGGTTTGGGTCATCTGTCCCAGCTGTCACCCCTCCCAACTTCTTGTGGATCCCCAGTTTATTTCTGGGATGAGCAGTACAAGAAACAAAGATGTCTTGGACAGTGGGTGGTGGGTTGACCATGGCTACGCCACATGCCCACCAAAGCAACTCTGTCATTCCACTTCCTCAGCTGGACAGAGGAGAGAAAATATGAATAAAGTCAAGGGTCAAGACAAAGACAGGAAGAGGTCACTCACTGGTTACTGTCATGGGCAAAACAGACTTGACTTGGGGAAGTAATTTAATTTATTATCAATCAAATCACAGTAGCATAATGAGAAACAAAACCAAATCATCAAAACACCTTCCCTTCACCGCTCCCTTCTTCTTGGGCTTAACTCCCAATTTTCTCTATGTGTTCCTCTGCGAGGCTCAAGGGGCAGGGAATGGGGGCTGCAGTCAGTTCATCGCACATCATCTCTGCCGCTCCTTCCTCCTCTGAGGAAGGTTTACTCCCACTCTTCCCGTGCTCCAGGATCCTCCACCAGCTGCAGGTGAATATCTACTCCACTGTGGACCTCTAAGGCTGCAGAATTGTTCTGGTTTTGGCCAGGGTTAATTTTTTGCAATAGCTGGGAAGGGCCATGGCCAGGACTTTAATGTTATCCAATACCACCTTATCTCATTGCCAGGGGGGGGAGGAAAAGGGACCCTTTCTCACTTTGGAGAAGAAGAGTATTACTTCCAGTCAAGGAAAACATGAGGAGGGGAAGACAATATTGTTCATTGTCATGGGATCTGGGCTAAGCACATTTGCGTGTGAATAACTGTCGCTTCTATATACTTTTGTTATTAATATCATTGCTGTTGCTTATCATTGCTGCTATTTCATTTTCTTGTCTTGTTGCTGTTTCCATAAACTGTTCTTATCTTGACCTGTGATTTTTCCCTTTGGGCCTCCAATTCTCAACTCCATCCTGCCTCACCACAGATTGTGGGAGAGAGTGAAAGAGATCAACGCATGGTTTTGGAGAGTCTTGGTGGGGGCACTAGGTTGAGGAGTATCATTCCCAAAGCACAACAGGGGCACAGTTGCCTCACCATGGTCTTCACCGTGAGCTGCAGGGGAATCTCTGTTCTGGCTCCTGGATTACCTCCTCCCCCTATTTCTGCGCTGACTTTTGGGTCTGCAGAGCTGTTGTTGTCATGTATTCACTCCTCTCTCTGGCTGCAATTGCTATTGCACAAGTTTTTCCCCTGCTTTTAATGATGTTATGCCTACCAGAGACTCTACCACTGTCACTGATGGGCTTGGCTTGGCCAGCAGTGGGTCCATCTGGAAGTCGGCTGGCATTGGCTCTGTTGGACATGCAGAAACTTACAGGAGCTTCTCACAAAAGCTACCCCTACAGCCCCATTGCTACTAAACCTGCCCAAGCAAACCCAATACACAGTGTAGCACTCTTCAGCAATAAATAAATAAAATATCCCTGTATCACCAATACTGTTTTCATCACAAATCCAAAACAACACATACAAGCTAATACAAAGAAAATTAATGCTATCACAGAACAAAATAGTCCATGACTTAACCAGACAATACTTTCACATTTGTTTTGGAAATACCACTAATGTTATGAGTATGTAACTTTCAAATTGTTCCAGAAATTTAGAAGCTCCAGCTTCACTGACATTTTTAGAGTGAATTTTCTGTTGCCGTACAAAGTTGGAACTAGAATGTAAAGTCAAATAAACATTGGATCTTGATATGCAAACAGTGGGGGTACTATTCATGAGGTTTCTCATAACATATTTTAACATGCAGGTGCTGTTGCATTTAAGGTCCATTTGCTAAGGATTCATTATTGTATTGGTTTGCCTCCATTAAGTATCACTGATCATTTTTCTCCTTATTTGACTACCTAATCCCTCCTGCATTTGCTACTGTGTTGTCATCCCTAAGTGACTTGTGAATTGAACCACTTAAAATGGACCATTTGCAAAGCAGTTCAGCTAATGATTAGATTTCCTTAGCTTGGCAGTTAAGTGTGTTTATTGCTTTCATTCCTGATAAGATATATTACAACAAAAAAAGTTCTCATGCCTTATTACAGGAGATCTTTGTGGATATTCTTTGCATTGTTCAGGGATTTATGTTCAGGGTAAAAAGTTAACTAATCAGCTCTTATTTTCACTTTTTCCTTTTCTAGTTGTTTTAGACAGTATCAGAAAGAAATCAGTCTTTGGAAGTGACTGTAGCCCAGACATTGAACTACAAATTCACATTTCCAAGGCAGGGAGATGCTGCTCACTAATATATGAAGATCATCACCACTATAACCCCACATTTAGACCCAGGAGTACCTTTATTCTTATAATGTAAGAATAGTAAGCTTTGGACGTGCATCTGAATTAATACCTTGTGAGAAACTGAAATACTATGGATAATGGCGTAGAAGTTGTTTAAAAAGGACTTTGGCCATAATGGCAAAATTATATATAGAAGCTGAAACTACCAAAGCCCACTCCCTGCCTGAATACGCCTCCTGACTGGAACTGGACTATGAGTTAAGCCACCTAACAGGAATTTGAGATAAGGGTGGTACTGTTGTCCAATTATCTTGTGTCCAAGGGGAAGAATGTATCCACAAGCAAAGCCCAGCCCGGCAGCTGTACTGAAAATCAGCTCTGGCTGGGTTCGGGGTGGGGGAGGCCATAGCCTACAGACTCATTTGCTGAGGCCAGGTTTGCACACATCCCCCCCAAACCAAGGGGAGAGGAGGAGAGTTTCTGGGGGTGTGGTGTAACCCCTGGTCAGGGGCAGTGAACACCCACCCTCCCTTACACAAACTGGCTCAGTTGTTGAACCCCCCCCACCCCCAGAATGCCACATCCACAGGACACTCACACGAGAGGCAGCTGAGGTGGTGTCATAAACCATCAAAGACTCTCAAAGTGATCCCAGATTCATTCCTGAGGCCTTGCACTGGGGGACTGCATGTGATGCAGAGGGACGCAACAGATCCACAGTCTGTTGCAAGAGACGCTGTAAAACTTCTCTCCGTCCCAGAGGAGATACCTGGGCATGCCCAGGTATACCTGAACATATATTAACCCATTGAACTCGGTGTTTTGTGGGACCCTCACCACTGAGAAGACCAGAAAAAGTGGATCAGTGGGATACCATTGGGATCCACAGAGTGGTGATATTTTCTACCAAGCTGTCTCTCTGTCACTCTCTTTGCCCTCTCTCCCTTCTTTTTCTATCTCTCTCTCCCCCTCACATTTACTGTTAAATAAAAACTGTACTATAGACTTCTGCACATGATCTTGTTTGTACCTTACTGCAGGTGGAGGCATCTCTCTAATAATTTTGATAACTGGATCATAACATACCTTGTACAGAAATAAGGGGAGGGAAAGGGAG